>QVTF01024310.1:330000-420000 GCA_003573665.1 Oxygymnocypris stewartii | reverse complement strand
GCTCTAAGGTTTGGTCTCTTTCACAGTGTCAAGAGCTTCAGTCAGAGTTTTGACATCATGTCCACCGACACACAAGCTAATGTCTACGTTGACTTCATCAAAGTCTTCCTCTCTCAGAACAGCACTTCAGGTTGGACACACACACACACACACACACACATACACACAGAAACGAACGCACAAACACACAGGTTCTGTAGTGAATGCTCAGCTATGTTGCTCTGTGTTTAGGGTGTGTGGACGTCTCTCAGAACAGCTCTGATTGGCTGATCAGCAGCTTTGGACGTTTCTCCGTTCTCACCACAGTCACTGACCTGCAGACGCTCAACCCCAGCTTCAGTGTGGTACGAACATACACACACACACATGCACATGCAGTGTGTACAGGTGCATGTGTTGACGTTCCACTGTGTTTGTGCAGTTGGACACTCTGGGTCTGCTGAGCTTGAGGCAGTTAGTGGAGGTGTCCAGCTCTCCTGGATTCCTGTCCAGCGCTGCTGCGGTCGATAATCTGCTGCTCTACGTGCCGGACGCTCAGTTCACTGCGTTTTTCTCACCACTCTCCACTACACTGCAGGTGACACACACACACACACTTATTCATCAGCATACTCTCAGCCAGTCACAGCTCAGATGCTCTGCCCTTCTCTCTGATTGGCTGCATGTGGTGTATCTGGTTTCAATCGGCCGATTAATCGATTATCAAAAATAAATGTCATAAATGAAGTTCTAATACGTAAGTTAGGGAGGAGCGAGCCCATCTAATCATTCAATCAACAGTCAGAGTATATAAGCAGCTGCTTACCTCTCTCTAGTTCCAGCTGTTTCAGCATCCCTCCACCTCCCCAATCTCCACCTTCTTCTTAGATTCCTTGCCCTCCACCTCCCCAATCTTCACCTCCTTCTTAGGTCCCCTTGCCCTCCACCTCCCCAATCTCCCCTTTCTTCTTAGGTACCTTGCCCTTCGTAATCACCTTTTATCAAGTCCCTGGGGGGGTATATCAGAGCTCGAGCCGAAGCTGCTTCATCGAGCCCCTCATCAGCGGACAGCAAGCCAAATAAAGTTTACTCGATTACCTAATGATTATATGGGCAAACGAACTCGTTAATCGCCATTTGTGCTGTATGAATGTGGAATAACATGTTTTCCCCCAATAAAATAAATCTGGCTTTTTATCCAATTAACAGATTATTCACATCTATTATCAAAATAATTGTTAGGTTGCGGTGCATAAATGTGGAATAAGATGTTCTTTCTCCAACAAATCAAAGTAAACATTTGGCCTTTTACTCACTAAATTGATTATTCACAGAAACAAGTGATTCAATGTTTCAAAAAGAATCCTTAATTTTAAGTCCTAGTTCTGATGGGTCCTTTGTGCTGCATGGATGTGGAATTGACCAATTAATCAATTATTCTAATTAATTGATTATAAGGGTTAGGGTTAGGGTTAGTTTCAGTCCTAGTTCTGATTGGTCGTCGGAGGTGTATCTGTGTTCTGATTGGCTATTTGTGGAGCATTTGTGTTATGATTGGCTGTCTGAGGTGTGTCTGTGTTCTGATTGGCTGTCTGAGGTGTATATGTGTTCTGATTGGCTATTTGTGGAGCATCTGTGTTATGATTGGCAATTTGTGGATCATCTGAGTTCTGATTGGCAATTTGTGGAGCATCTGAGTTCTGATTGGCCATTTGTGGAGCATTTGTGTTATGATTGGCTGTCTGAGGTGTGTCTGTGTTCTGATTGGCTGTGGTATGTGTCTGTCAGACGCAGGGCGTGGTTCTCCCGTCCCCCGTGCAGGAGGCGTTTCTGCAGCAGGTGTTTGACAGAGCCAATCTGACCACCTTACCAGACGTTGCCCTGCAGATCTGGATCCTGAACATACTGCCTTCCTTCATAGCCAACATCACCGTCCAACACGTGACGTCCTACTTCAGCGTCATCCAGCAGCGACCCTGTCCCATCAGCCAGCAGGCGTAAGACTCACTAACACACACACACATACACACACAACCCGTCTGCATGCTCACTGTTGTTTGCTCTTCCAGGGTGCAGCTGTTGAACTCGTCCAGCTCCACCTTCCAGCCCGCGACACAAGCTCAGATCTACCAGCTGATCCTCGGCTCTCTCACAGGTGTCCATCCATCCATCCATCCATTCATGTGTTCATCCCTCCATCCACTCACCCATCATCCTTCTATCTCCACAGGCCCTGCCCCGCTGCGCTGCTATGCTAACCAGAGCTACTACGCTTTCCTGACCTCCTCCTTCATGAGTTTCCAGTTCCCCAATCTGACCACCTTCCTTTCGTTGATGCCGCCGGCTCGCGTGCCAGAGGTCAGAGATCACACCATCTCAATTTGCTGATTACTGATCCAATATAGAGTCCGTGAACGACTCCGTTGTTGAAGATTATAGTCGTTTCTTTAAATCAGTGATTCTCAACCATGGATCTGGGAGATTATTAAAAGGAAACCTCTGAATGCTTGTGTCGTCAATGGGAGTCAATAGATTGAGAACCGCTAAATGTGCACCAGATCACTAAGTGTACCTTTAACTCTTCGTATTATAAGTTCTGCTGTTGTTTGATGTGTGTGTTGTCTCACAGCTGATGGAGTCGGTGTCTCCAGCGGAGGTCAGCAGTCTCCTGAACCAACCCAATGCTGTGGATGATGTGACCCAAATCTGCCCACTTTTCAGAATTTACCCAAAGACGCCCCAATACTTACAGACGGTACAGACATATTTTGCTCATCAACTAATGCAATGACCCTCTAGATTTAAATCTGATAATATAATAATCATATATTAGCCGCTCTGCTTATTTAGCAGCTCCTCAATTACTCTCAATTACTGTGGCAAAAACAGCACTGGTTCACAGTCCAAAGAGTAGCAGCGTATCTGTGTCCCGCAGGAGCCGCTATTGCCCAATGGTTTGGCCCGGCAGGTGTTGTCCTGCGTCTGGCCTCAGGTTCTGAAGTTGGAAAGCCAGTCTGAGGTGAATCGGTGGTTTGATCTTCGACTCGTTCAGTACCTGCCTCTCCTCACCTCACAGTTCATCGCTCCAAACGTCATGCGAAACGCCTCCTGTCTCCCCTTCAAGAAGTTGTGAGTAGCTTGTTTTCCACATGTACTGTGCATTGTTAATCAACAAATACAAGCCTAATTTGCACACAAAAAAAGTCCATTGTCTATTCTTGGTAGTAATGTATGACGCACAGCTCACACGGAAGTACCGTTCAAACCAAGCAGCTTTCCGTAATTAATTTTGAATGACCAACATGAAACCGATTTCTAATATAACGAATGGATTTCACAGAGCTATGGTTAATGTGACTGTACCTTTTACCACTATGTGTTTCAGTAGCACAAAGATTTTGTTCTTAAAAACTCCAGAAGCGCACTCAAAATCAACTTTGTTTTGGACTGATTTTGTTCACAATGACGTCACATCAGTTTGTTCTTAAATTTAGCTAGAATAATTTTGGGCCTCAACCCAAGCTGTTCAGTGTAACTAGTTTTCCTCTAAAGACATCTAATGATGGCAGATTCTGTGCGCTTCTCTGTTTAGTGTTTCAGTGATGGCTTCATACAACTACACCGCAGCGGAGTTTTCTCAGAGCGACATCTACAACACCATCCTGGTCTACCTCAACTCCTGTGAGTCACTATGACTGACTGCATGATTGATTCTGCTGTGCAGGGATAACAAGCGTTTGTCTGACGATGAGTCTTGTTTGTCTTTTGTGTTCTCAGCTTCAGATTCAACTCCGAAATGCTATAACACCTCCAACCCCAATCTCAACTCCACCGCCTGGTTCGCAGACTACTTCTCCGTCTTCTTGAGCTTCATCACACTGGATGACCTCCTCCACTTTGGCTCGATTAAGGTGTGTCAACCTGAAGAACTCAGATCTGTTTACTGTTGTTTGTAGCTCGTTCGTCTTGTACTCACCATCCTGTCATTTCAAAATCAAAAACCTGTTTGTTTTTCAGCCGTTCCTCGAGAACCTGGAGAACCTGCAGCTCTTCGGTCAGATCAGCGTTCCTGGGGATGTCTTGGAGTACTATGTGACTCTGCTGTTTGAGATGAATCCATCCTTCAGCGCCTACTAGTGAGAGACGCCAACAACACTCCCAATAATCAGCCTTAATCGCATCTCACTGAACTACACTCTTAAAACTGAACGTTTCAAAAGGATGATCTCAGTTTCTTTGTGTGAAGTGTAGTTTCAGAACTCTTTTTCATTATAAAGTATCTTTTGTGCGAAAAGATTCCATTTGGATATTTAAGGTTCATCATGAAACCAACAATGTCAATAAAGAAGCTTCATTTTTCAGTGTACATAAGTCATTTAAATCCATCATTAGCTGCTCTCATCAAACCAAGGCTCGTTTAAAGTGGTGTCATTTTATAGGGGGATGTTTTCACCCCAGCGCTTCCCACTCGATTTTGAGGGACAAGGGCTAGGGGTAAGACGAAAGGGAAGGGGTAAGACAGAGAAATGGGATTCACCCTAAATCTCACATAACACACTTTTGTTGTATCGTCTGAAGTTTGGCAGTCAGTTACATGAAATCCTTACTTACAATACTATAATTTGAAAATTCCCCTGCTGAAACGACTGATTTGGTTTGATGATTTCGGCCACTTGTCTGTTGGACCATCTAAACCAGAGGTAGGCAACGTTGGTCCTGGAGTGCCGATGTCCTGCAGAGTTTAGCTCCAACCCTGAAATAAACATCACCTGCCTGTAGCCCTAGTAATTCTGAAGACCTTGATTAACTTGTCTTCGATTAGGGTTGGAGCTAAACTCTACAGGACAGCGACACTCCAGGACCGACGTTGCCTAGCCCTGATCTAAACTAACTTAGATCAGTTTAGACCAGTAAACCAACCCAGGTTGGTAAACGTTGGCTTGTGTTCCTTCATAGTCTTCCTCTGAAGTTCCGCTGCTTGGCTCCTGCAAGCTCCTTCCTTCAGCTGAGTCCGGAGCAGCTGAAGAACATCTCATCCAGCATCCATCTGAACTGCACCGACGTCCTACCTGAAGTACGTACAGGAGTGTTTGAGTGTTTTTATCAGCAGAAATCAGAGCTAAACCTGTGTGTTTGTGCAGGTTTCTGCGGCTCTGGCCAGTAACGCGGAGGTTCTGACTGTGAACGCCATCGTGGCTCTGGGTCAGTCGTCCACGGGTTTGAGCACGGCTCAGATCAGCGGCGCCGGAGGGAATGTGCTGCTCGATGCACTCTCTGTGCTCAGCCTCGTCAAGGGCTGGAACCTCGATCAGGTCATGATGATCATCCAGACCCTGCTGTCGTCTGGATTTTACCAGGTACACACCACCAACACCTCTCTAAGCCCACCGAATCACACGTCATGTGCCTCTCAGGAACACACAGTAGTAGTGTTTCATTCCTAAATGAATCAGTGTTGTCACAGATTCACTGAATCATAAATACTTTTCTTCCTGAAATGTATTAAAGGGATAGTTCACCCAAAAATGAAAAACCTTCAATAATTACTCGCCCTCGTGTCGTTCCAAACCCGTAAGACCTTCATTCATCTTCAGAACACAAATCAAGATAATACAACGTATGTACGAGGATACGTTGTTTACATTCAGATCTGAAAAAGTAAGCTACATAAACAGTTTATCTGTGTACAGAGGGATGCGGAGGAGACAAATTGTTGAATAAAGTCGTTATTTTTGTTTTCTTTGCGCACAAAAAGTATTGTCGTAGCTTCGTAAAGTTACGGTTGAACCCCTGATGTCACATGGATAATTTTACCGATCTGTAAGGATCCTTGCTGTCTATAAAGGGTCAGAAAGCTCTCGGAATGCATCACAGATATCTTAATTAGTGTTCTGAAGATAAACGAAGGACATGAGGAGGAGTGATTAATGACATAATTTTCATTCTTGGGTGAACTATCCCTTTAAATAGTGTTGAACATATTGTTGAATCAGTAATTTATTCATAAAGGCTGTCAGTTGTTTCAGTCCTGATTGAATCAGTGTTGTTGAACAAATTAGTTGAATCAATGATTAATTGAATAGACTCGTTTCATTCTTGAATGAATCAGAATTGTTGAACAAACCAGTGATTCGTTGACTCATTTATCCAGTTTGATTTGCTTGTGTCTGTGGCAGATTAATAGTGTGGCCAGTCTGCAGAACTTGGGTTCGCTGATCATCGGTGTTCAGACAACAGTCTTCAGCCTAATCTCAGGAAATATCTTCCTCGAGGCAATTCAATCGGAATTGTTTGTGACCGACCTCATCGGCGCACCTGTTATCGTCCAGCAGACCATCGTCAGCCAGGTAACTCTCGCTCACATTCACACGTCTCCAGTGCGTCTCAGCTTGGTCTCGTGACGTCTGTCTCTCTTTAGATCATCTCTGTCAGCAGCTCATCCGACAGTGTCATCACAAACGTCCCTGACCTCATGGCCACAGAAATCCCACGCGTCTTCCTGGCGGGTGTGTCGTCATCATCTGCGGCTGCGCAGACGGTCAACCAGAAGAAATGGAAACACGAGCAGGTGTGGCAGGCGTTGGTGTTAAACAATGACCACAAATGTCATTATTAGATGTTAAATAATAATAATAATAACATGGTTGAATTTCTCTTCCTCTCAGGCCGTATTGATCTTTGAAACTGTCGCTGTGCAGTTCAGCAACCCGGATGAGTGAGTGAAGAGTTGTATTAGTCAGATTAGATGATATTGTAGTTTTGACCATGTTGATGTGTGTGTGTTTGTGTGTGTGTAGCATGTCTTTCCAGGTGCTGCAGGGCTTCACCTGTTCACGAATCCAGAGCTTTAGCTCTAGTAAAGTCATGAATCTGATCCGCGGCTGCAAACGACGAGCCAATCAGACGCTCGTGCTGCAGGAGTCACAGGTGAACAAGCACACAATCGCTCACAAGCTTTAACAAACCATTGCCATTCAAATTAAGATGCTCCTTCATCTTCTGCAGGACCTCATGAAACCTCATAAAAGAATAGACATTGATAAATCTGCTCTGCACTCTTTGTGTGTGTGTGTTTCTCCATCAGCTGACCTGCATGTATTACTACATCAAGCCAATGTGACGAGTGTGAGCGTGTTGTTAATGAGTGTGTGTGTGTTTCTCCTTCAGCTGACCTGCATGTATTACTACATCAAGAGCGCCGATCTCAACGCTTTCTCCCAGTATCCCGCTGAAGTGCTCATCTATTACGAGTGCGTCTGAAAGCACAAACACACCCTCATGCTGTCAGTCTCAGGGACAGTGAGTTCATGAAGATCGTCACGTGTTTGTTTGTGTGTTTCAGCTACTCGATGATCGACAGATCTCTGTGCCGCTCGTATTTCTCCTCTCTGGGAACGACCGACTTCTCTGTTCTGTCCAGCACACTGTCCTTCAAGAAGCAGACGCTGTTCAACAGCGCCAGGGACTGTCTGGTAATCCAAACAAAGTCATTTATGCACTCAGAAAAAGATTTGGGCTTTAGTTGAACGTTTATGTATAATTACAATTCCTGTGCATTTTTAACATAAACTAAGAGCTTAATGCGATGCATGTTGGTGAGACACATTTTAATTAAACAGGTCGGATTTCTGCACTCAACGCATTATGCTGTAGTTTTTGACTGTTTGATTAAATTTAAACGTATTTGGTAAAAAACCAAGTACAAACATAAGACTCATAACCTCGATGCCCAGACGTCTTCAAACTGAAGCTACACCACGATAACACCCCACCACCCGTCCCATCTATTTTGAGACCTGTAGCATGCATTACATTTGAAATGAGCTAATTTTGTGCTTAAAATATCTCAGTTTAAACATGTATGTTCTATTGTGAATAAAATATTGGCTCATGTGATTTGAAAGCCTTTTAGTTTGCTTTTTATTCAAATTTAAAAAACGTCCCAATATTTCCAGAACTACAGAAATCCGACCTGTTTTATATTTAGTCATTTATCCGACTTACAAATGAGGACAATAGAAGCAATCAAAGCAATAAGTTTGATATTTATGCATGGTTTATTATTAGCTAAAACTAAGCCTATTAAAATTGTACTTCACAGAAAATATCAAAAATGATGTCAAAACAATGTTATGACTGACAAAGTTTGTTTTTGTTGAAACTATGTAATCTAAATGGACAGAGAGTGTATATGCAATTCAAGTGTATGAATCTTAAATCAGGGCCTATATATTTTTGAGTGTATTGTCAACGAAACAAAACAACAAGGTTTTCAGGACAAAGGAAGTGTTTGACCGATGCTGCTGTGGTGTCTGGTCTGTTTCAGGGAATCTCAGGCTTCAGGATCGGTCGGGATCAGCTGGATGTTTTGGGCAGCATGTGCTGTTTTCTGAGCGGTGATTACATCCAGGGCTCGGACTCGTATGTGCTGGAGAAACTCAAGCAGTGTGTGGATCTATCGGCTCAGCAGATCTCTGCGCTGGAGAGCGTCCTGCTGGGAGGAAACACCAGCTACGGGTACAAACTCGCTCACACACGTATGTCACACTGATCTCCTGTGCGGTATATGAGCTCAGACTGACACCAGACCTTCCTCTCAGACCCTCAGACAGCTGGGACAGAACCACGCTGGAGAACCTGGGCCTCCTGCCGCTGTACCTCACCGCCAACATCTGGAGCAAATTCACACAGGTGCGACCACAGGAACCGCTCCAGTGACGGGAACACAGGGCTGTGTGTGTGTGTGTGTGTGTGTGTGTGTGTGTGTGTGCGTTCGTGTTCCAGCCATACCTAACAGTGTTTGTGTGTGTGTGTGTGTGTGTGTGTGTGAGTGTCTGTCTGTGCATCTGTGTGTGTGTCTGTGCATCTGTGTTTGTGTGTGTGTGTGTGTATGTGTGTATGTGTGTGTGTGTGTGTGTGTGTGTGTTTGTGTGTGTTCCAGTCATAACTCTCTGTCTGTGTGTGTCTGTGTTTCTGAGTGTGTGTGAGTGTGTATGTATGCGTGTGTACGTGCGTGTTCCAGTCATAACTCTCTCTCTGTCTGTGTGTTTGTCAGGCCAACAAGCAGAAGTTTCTAAAGACCTTTATTCGTGATGTGAGGAAGCACGATAAAGCTTCAGAGATGAAGGTCCTCAACATGATGAACGAGGTCAACAAAATCTCACGGGTCAAAATCAAGAGATCCGCTGGTGAGAATCCCTGCAGAAACAGCACAGAACCCTATTACATTAATGTTTTAACGTCTCTGAAAGAGTCTCCTCTGCTCACTATGGCTGCATTTAACTGATCAAAAATACGGCTCCTTACACACACACACACACACACACACACCACTTGAACCTAAAATAAGCATTCATAGAGTTAGAAAAGGTTGAAGGGAATTACAAGAGCGTTCACAGTGGGCTGAGTTTACATTAATTCTGCATCATAAAAGCATAAAAGTAACCACTTAGATCACTGCACTCGTGACACTCAAGGTTCAAGGTTCAAGGTTCTTTATTATTTGTCACATACACAATCATACAGGGTATAATAGGTAGTGAAATGTTAGTCAGGACAGGTCCGCTCAATGGAAAGTGCAAGAAAGAAAAATAAAACATGATAATAAAATAAAAATAACATAAAAGCAATAAAAAAACTATGAAACAAAAACACGAGAGAGTATATATATATATACAAATATGGTGAGAATGAAGTAAGAAACAAATAATGAAATAAAATAAGGGGTAAGATGTGCAATGAGATAAAGTGTGCAGTGCATGAGAATGTGCAAATAGGTTGTACCGGGGATGTACACATAGCAGCAGTGTGGATGATGGGGAATAATGGTTGTGATTACAGTTTATTAAATTGAGTCCTGTGGATGTTATGCTGTTATGAGACTGAGTTCAGGAGCCTGATGGCCTGGGGGAAGAAACTCCTCCGCAGTCTTTCAGTTTTAGCCAACATGCTCCTGTAGCGCCTGCCAGATGGCAGTAAAATGAAAAGATGGTTACCGGGGTGATTCGAGTCCTTGATGATTTTTGCAGTTCTGCTTTTGCAGCGTTTGAGGTAGATGTCCTGCAGAGAGGGGAGAGTAGACCCTGAGATGCGCTCAGCTAAGCGCACGACTCTCTGCAGAGCTTTGCAGTCCTGGTTTGTGGCATTATTATACCACACTGAGATGCACTGAGTCAGTACACTTTCTATGGCCCCTGAATAGAAAGTTTTCAGGATAGCTGGTGAGACCCTGAATTTTCTCAGCTGTCGCAGATGGTACAGCCTTTGCCTGGCTTTCTTGACCTGTGTTTGGATGTGTGCAGTCCATGTCAGGTCCTCGGAGATGTTTACACCGAGGTACTTGAAGCTGCTCACCCTCTCCACAGGGGTCCCGCTGATCATAAGAGGAGTGTAGGGCTGCAGCTGTCTCTTCCTGAAGTCTACAATCAGCTCTTTGGTTTTGCTCACGTTCAGAGAGAGACAGTTGTCCTGGCACCATGATGTAAGTCTCTCCACCTCATCCAGGTATGCGGCCTCATCATTGTTGGAAACGAGGCCCAGAACCACAGTATCGTCAGCAAATTTAACAATAGAAGTGGAGCTGTGTGAGGACACGCAGTCGTGGGTGTAGAGAGAGTATAGCAGGGGGCTCAGGACACAGCCCTGTGGGGCTCCTACATTCAGGGTGATGGAGTTGGAGGTGAACTGGCCGACTTTCACCACTTGTGGTCTGGCGGTGAGGAAATCTTGGATCCAGTCACAGAGTGAAGTGTTTAGGCCGAGGTCTGATAGTTTGACAGCAAGCTTGGTGGGGACTATAGTGTTGAAAGCTGAGCTATAGTCGATGAATAGCAGCCTGACATAGTTGCCATTCTTGCTGTCGATGTGAGTGAGGGAGGAGTGCAGTACCTGGGAGATGGCATCATCAGTAGACCTATTTGGCCGATAGGCAAACTGAAGAGGGTCCAAGGTAGCAGGGATGGAGGAGCAAATGTGTTTCTTTAAGAGTCTCTCAAAAACCTTCATGACTGTCGATGTGAGGGCAACTGGACGGTAGTCATTCAGGCAAGAGGGTTTACTGTTCTTAGGCACAGGGATGATGACAGATTTTTTAAAGGAGGTGGGAACAACAGAGGTAGCAAGTGACTCATTAAAGATGGAAGTAAACAAACCAGCAAGCTGATCAGCACAGGACCTCAGAACGCGGCCAGTAATCCCATCAGGTCCTGCTGCTTTCCTTACGTTCACTCTCTTTAGTTCCCTCCGAACGTCATCCTCTGAAAATGTGATAGCAAAATCATCGCTGCTCTGTCTGCTGCTTTCTGACGCGCTGATCGGCAGGATCGCGCCGCCATTAACGTTACATTCAAAGCGACCGTAGAAAGTGTTTAGCTCCTCGGCCAGCAACGGATCTGCTCTCACCTCCGCGGAAGAGTTATTTCCAGAGGAACAGATGGTCTTCAGTCCCTGCCACATGCGTCGGGAGTCATTGAGCTGGAAATGTGACTCAATTCTCTCCCTGTACCGGCGTTTAGCGGCTCTTATTGCACGCCGGAGAGCATAACACGCTGTTTTGTATTCGCTCATGTTCCCCGACGAAAGACAGGCATTGTATGCGGCAGTGCGTTGATTAACCGCATCACGGATAGATCTGTCCACCCACGGTTTCTGATTGGAGAATGTCCTTATTGTTACTGTTTCGGTGGCTTGCTCGGTTAGCGTGTTTACGAAGCTTACTGCTACATCCGTGAATTCGCTGACGTCAGTTGAACTCGCCCGGAACATGTCCCAGTCGACGTCATCAAGAGACGCCTGTAGCATAGCTTCAGAGTGGGCGGACCAGCGCGTCACTTCCCTCTCCACCGGGGGTCTCTGAACGATCCGTTGTTTATATTCCGGTGTGAGAAATATGGCCGCGTGGTCTGATTTGCCGAAAGCCGGCAGGGAACGAGCTTTGTAGGCATTCTTAAACTGGGTGTAGCAATGATCCAGTGTATTCAGTCCTCTGGTTGGACAGGATATATGTTGGTGAAGGTTCGGCATGACTTTTTTGAGGTTGGCCTTGTTAAAGTCCCCAGCTATGATGGCGGCAGCGTCAGGGTGCTTGTTGATATAGCCGCTGAGCTCGTCGTGAAGTGAGGACAAAGCCACACTAGTATCTGCTTGTGGTGGTATATACACGGCAGTGATGATGATCGATGTAAACTCCCGGGGGAGGTAGAATGGGCGGCAGATAATGGAGAGATGCTCCAGATGAGCCGAGCAGGAACGCGACAGAATGGAGATATTCCTGGGGTCACACCATTTCTTGTTGATCATGAAACACACTCCACCACCCTTGGTTTTTCCAGCCTCGGCTGTTCTGTCCATCCGTAAAACAGAGAAGTTATCAGACGGCGTTACAGCGTTGTCCGGGACTGAGGGCGTGAGCCATGTTTCGGTCAAACAAAGGATGTTACAGTCTCCTAGTCTTCAGTGTCACATGATCCTTCAGAAATCATTTTAATATGCTGATTTGCTCAAGAAACAATGCTTATTATTTATTATTATCAATGTTGAAAACAGTTGTGCCGCCTAATATTTTGCTGGAATTTTTTTTATTTTTTTTTCATTAAATGAGCATGCATGACATATTTGACGCTGTATCCGTGTGTTTCTGTAGAAACAGCATGCACTGTGGGACAGATCCTGCAGGCTCAGGTGTACAGTGACATGTTTCCGTTTGCATACGACGGGCCGCAGTTTAACGCCTGTTTGAGCGTGCAAACGCTGAAGGACAACCTGGAGGCAGTGACCGATAGAGTTTACGACAGGAGCTACCAGCGGATCGTCCTGGACAAACTCATGCAGGTAAAATATACACACCTGAACACTGCTGTACCTGCTGTCAATCACAGTGTTGCCATTGAGACGTGTGTGTGTCCTGCTCCTCAGGCGTATCCGGGCGGACTGTCTGATGGGGTGCTGCAGGTTTTAGGCTCCGCCTCCCGCGTGGCCACACCCGATGATGTCAGAAAGTGGAATGTGACAAAGATCGACACGCTCTCATCTCTGATGAACCAACGCAATGGAGACTGGGACGCAGAGATGGTACTGTGTGTGTGTGTGTGTGTGTGTGTTTGTGTGTGTGTGTGTGTGTGAGTGAGTGAGTGAGTGAACAGTACTTCAGTGTGAGTGTGTGTGTGTGTGTGTGTGTGTGTGTGGGTGGGTGGGTGAGGTGAGTGAGTGTACAGTACTTCAGTGTGTGTGTGTGTGTACAGTACTTCAGTGTGCTGATGTGTGTGTGTGTGTGTGTGTACAGTACTTCAGTGTGCTGATGTGTGTGTGTGTACAGTACTTCAGTGTGTGTGTGTGTGTGTGTGTGTACAGTACTTCAGTGTGTGTGTGTGTGTGTGTACAGTACTTCAGTGTGTGTGCGTGTGTGTGTGTGTGTGAGTGTACAGTACTTCAGTGTGCTGATGTGTGTGTGTGTGTGTGTGTGTGTACACAGTACTTCAGTGTGTGTGTGTGTGTGTATACAGTACTTCAGTGTGCTGATGTGTGTGTGTGTGTGTGTGTGTGTGTGTGTGTGTGTGTGTGTGTGTGTGTGTACAGTACTTCAGTGTGTGTGTGTGTGTGTGTGTGTGTACAGTACTTCAGTGTGTGTGTGTGTGTGTGTGTGTACAGTACTTCAGTGTGCTGGTGTGTGTGTGTGTGTGTGTACACAGTACTTCAGTGTGTGTGTGTGTGTGTGTGTGTGTGTGTACAGTACTTCAGTGTGCTGATGTGTGTGTGTGTGTGTGTGTGTGTGTACAGTACTTCAGTGTGTGTGTGTGTGTACAGTACTTCAGTGTGCTGATGTGTGTGTGTGTGTGTGTGTGTGTGTACACAGTACTTCAGTGTGTGTGTGTGTGTGTGTGTGTGTGTGTGTGTGTGTGTGTACAGTACTTCAGTGTGCTGATGTGTGTGTGTACACAGTACTTCAGTGTGTGTGTGTGTGTGTGTGTGTGTACAGTACTTCAGTGTGCTGATGTGTGTGTGTGTGTGTACACAGTACTTCAGTGTGTGTGTGTGTGTGTGTGTGTGTACAGTACTTCAGTGTGCTGATGTGTGTGTGTGTGTGTGTGTGTGTGTGTACACAGTACTTCAGTGTGTGTGTGTGTGTGTGTGTGTGTGTACAGTACTTCAGTGTGTGTGTGTGTGTGTGTGAGTGTACAGTACTTCAGTGTGCTGATGTGTGTGTGTGTGTGTGTGTGTGTGTACAGTACTTCAGTGTGTGTGTGTGTGTGTGTGTGTACAGTACTTCAGTGTGCTGATGTGTGTGTGTGTGTACACAGTACTTCAGTGTGTGTGTGTGTGTGTGTGTGTGTGTGTGTGTGTACAGTACTTCAGTGTGCTGATGTGTGTCTCTCTCAGGTCCAGCTGCTGGTCAGTAAGTATCTGAGTGTGAATGGAAACACTCTCGGTACTAACGAGCTGAACGCTCTGGGAGGAACGAACCTGTGTGCACTGAACACCATTGTGTTGAACAGCATCACGGCCACCAGCATGGAGTGAGTACACACACACACACACACACACACATCTCTGTAGGGACTGAGATCTGTTCCAGAGTGAATCATATATTATATCCCTGAAACCAAACCCTTGCAGAAACCTCATTCATTATTGCATGTTAATTAAAATTATATTCAGTATAATTCAGTTTATTAATCTGAAAGTTTTGCTGGTTAACTGGTCTCTAAAATCTGGCTAATTTCAGGCTTTGAAGTCCAGTGTTTCTAAGTGTGTGTGTGTGTGTGTTTGCAGGCGAGCTTCTGCTCTCTCTTTGACCAGCTGCAGCTCAGAGAAGAAGTCAATTCTGTTCAGTATCGCACAGAACTCATTCAATGCTACAAACACACGGACTACAAACCCTGTCAGTATCACCACATACCAGCTGCTGCAGAACTACCTCGGTAACAAGTTACAACACACACACCACTCTCTCTCTCTCACACACACACACACACACCAGGGGCGCGGGAAGGTGTTTTATGTAGGGGGTGCTGTGGGGGGGGTAGTCAATTTCTGCGTATAAATATTACGCCAAATAGAAACAGAAAATCGTGCTATAGCCTACGCACTTTCATGAGATCGTGTTAGACAACAATTAGCTATTTTACAAATGGGAATAGGCTACAATGAATTCATAACAATGTTTTACATTCAAGCTTAAAAACCCTTCAAATGTATAGTGAAAAGTGACCACGCTGGAGACTGTAAAGCTCGCTTCAGCTTCCACTCTCCACACAAACTGTTGGATATTGCACATTTATATAGGTTAAACATTGAAACTAACACTGTGATATGCTTGAACTGTTTATAGGCCTATCTATCGATTTTAATTTAGTCAAGTCGTGATGATTTGATAAGGCTAAATATAGGCGATCAACTCTGATGCTGGCCGCTTGGTCGTTGCTTAAAAGAAAAAAAAAAACATTTAACGAACAAAAAATGCTCCCAAGGTTTTTCTAAATTAACTTTATGAAGAAGAAAAAAACGAAACATAGTCTAATCACTTTTCCATTACATACAAACCTGAACTATTTTATTAGGTAGCTATAAGCTGTTTTGGGAGAAGGGAAAGACTCATATCGCTGAGAACAAAAAAAAACAAAAAAAAAGCTTTTTTTTCTTCCAGTACATCCATGATATTTCCATGTTCCACTTTTAAGCCACAACCTACAGATCCCACAACACAAACATAACTTTCACAAACATAAAAGCAAGCATTGGCAGTGCTGCGTGCGTGATTTGGCAGGATGTGCATCAAATAGCCCTGCATCAGTTTAATAACTTTGATAACTTTAATTCTTATATCTGTTAAATAAATGGGCAAATGGGCGAAGATCACATGGAAATAGATAGCAAAATAGCCAATGTAAATTAAATGTTATAAACATCGGAGCAACCATATAAATGTTTAAATGAATCTTTATTATAACAAATTTAGCCTATATTTTTTTTTTATTCACAACAGTTTACAGTTGCCCACAGAAAAAAACAGGGGGTGCTGCAGCACCCTCAGCACCCCCTGTTCCCGCGCCCCTGACACACACACACACACACACACACACACCACTCGCTCTCGCACACACACACACCACTCTTTCTCTTTCTCTCGCTCTCTCTGTCTCACACACACACACACACCACTATCTCTCTCTCTCACACACACACACCACTATCTCTCTCTCTCACACACACACACACCACTCTCTCTCTCACACACACACACACACACACACACACACACACACACACAAAACATTTTTTCTATCGATGTACACAAAACCTACACCTAAACCCTAACAGGAAACTTTCTGCATTTTTACATTCTCAAAAAAACTCATTCTGTAAAATTGATAAGCTTTTGTACCCATGGGGACCTCAATTTAGGTCTGACCTAAACTTCCAAATACTAGTTTATCACACTGCTGCAGTCAGGCTGATATGCTGTGTGTGTGTGTGTGTGTGTGTTTTCAGGTGGTGCTGATTCAACATTCATTCGTACTCTTGGGAAATCCAGCATAAATATGGACGTGCTCACATTCATGAGTCTGAAGCAGAGCGTCATCAACGTGAGTCTCCTGTCAATCATTCGTGTCTGATGATGAAAATAGTTAATCTGGGCTGCTCAAATATACTAGTCTCAAAAGTACAGACCATGATAACAATCAATACTTAAATAATAATAATAAATTAAAAAAATTCCCGCTGACATTACATTTCACACAAACACACGGGAGAGTTGCGTATATCAGATATATTAGGGATCCACTGACAGATACGGCTTTCAAACACTCCCTTGTGCTAAATCATCAGTCGGTACTTTTGACAACATTAGATTACACTGACTCAGTCCGTTTCAGTGGTCGTTCGTGGTTTTTTCTCTTCAGCTCAGGTGTGTTGTGTTAATGAATCCTGCTGCTGTGTGTGTGTGCAGGTGCTGATCGTGCCTGAGGTGAAGAGTCTGTTGGGTGTGAATGTGGCCGATCTGAAGACATATGAAAGCGCAGCACAGATACAGGAGTGGATCAGGCTTCAGCTACAGTCGGATCTGGACACGCTGCAGATCGGCCTGACGGGCGGCAGGAATTCCACCATCACAGAAACCACTGTCAGCACCACCACCATTACCACAACCAGCAGCACTAAAGCACCGTCAGCCCAGACCAGCACCACAGGTACAGCGACACACTGTGCTCCTGACACCGGGGATAGTTATTACGGTGTTTACTCCAGCCAAGTCAGCTTCTCTATTCAAATTTAATACACCACTAACAATAGTGCTTTATTTTTTACAATAGCAAGCATTAAACAGTGACCTTGCAGCAAAATATAAACCGTATCACAATCATAGAGCACAAATACAGATCCACTTATTTTTAAATCGTTAATATTGTAATAAATCAAAAACATTTAAATCAAGTAACTTAAACTAGTTTGTCACGCTTACTGTGTTGAGGAAAGTGCACGAAGATGAAGGGTAAACGGTCTTTAATTAATCCACACAGAAGTAGGCAGTAAAACGCACAGCAATCGACGAGACCGGACAAACACAAACTGAACAGACTGGAACTTAAATGCACAGACCAAACGAGGATAATTAAAGAAACACACCTGGACCAAATGACATAATCAAGGGGAGACACAAACTAGGGTCAGGGGAACATCAAAACACAACAATAAAAGTGTGACAGTTTTATTTTTATTTACTTTGTGCATTATTAAGAAACTAAAAAAATAGATATTAAGCATAGCTAACTTACTGAAATAAAAAAATCCTTTTGGTTAACGATAATTTTAAGTAACAATTTTATTTTTATGGCTCTATTTTTTTCTGTCTATGTACAGAAAAGGCCTATGTCTCTCAAATATTGTTCACAAATCTGTCTGTGGCATTGTGCTGTGTGATAAAACACGCCTGTGCAATAATCATGCTGTCTAATCAGCATCTTAATATGCCACACCTGTGAGGTGGATGGATTATCTCATTCACTAACACAGATTTACACGGATTTGTGAACAATATTTGAGAGACATAGGTCTTTTGTGTACATAGAAAAAGTATTTGATCTTTGAGTTTAGTTTATGAAAAATGGAGGCAAAAACAAAAGTGTTGCGTTTATAATTTTGTTCAGTGTACAACCACTGCTAGAGAAAACCGTGAAGAGACTAAGACAAATCATCATTGGTGGAATTGTGCTGTAGATGCTGAAATCAGCTTTATATCTGTATTTGTCTCTCTGCAGCTGCTGGATCCAGAGTCTGGTCACCTGTCTGTCTGCAGCTGCTCTTATTGGCTGTAACCATGATGACACTGCAGCTGCTGCACTGATGACATCATCTCTGTACTTCAGTCTGTTGTGTATTTAAAGATGTTCTGCACTTTATCTCGTAACTCACTTTTCATGAACTGGCAATCATGATGATTGTTGTGTGGTCACATCTGACTCGATCATCGACTGTTAAAGATTCAACAACGAAATGCTGAATCTCAAAAACATCTCAATAAGTGATAGTTATAAACACAAGGGTATTTGTTTGCATATGTGAGAGAGACAGATACATGAAGATCAACACACTGAAGCTCAGGTTACTCAAACTGTAACAAATGTAATGTAAAACTCTGTATTGGTAAGATAAATCAATGTGTGCTTGTTATCCTGGTTGTCAGTTTCACACTTTAATTCTATATTAAACATATTTTAATATTTCCTTTTTCCTGCATATTCTTTCTTCACACATTAGAGTTGGTGTGTGCAATATAAAATACAGGTGTGACATTAATTCAACATTATCTTCTCTATTTGCAATGAGCGATGCTGGAGAGCAGTGTTACAGTGTTGCCAATTTAGCGACTTTGGTCCTCATTTATAAAACATGCGTAAGCACAGATTTGAACGTGCGCTGAAATCCATGCCAGCGTTCAGATTTATAAAAACACCTTTGATGTGTAAAAGCAGAACATCAGTCTCTAAACAGACGTACGCACTTCTCCTTGTGGCAGAATCGGAGCACTGCGATATTTGGAAATCAAAGATCTTGCTGCTCCTCATTCTCAAGTGAAGGATTTGGACGTGGTCTGGTATGACTTGTATTCCTTCACATGGTATGAATTCTTGATATCAACAATTCAGTTTTTACCAGTTAAAATGCTAATTTTTGATACCAGCAATTGCATTTCCACTAGTAAAAATGTTAATTTTGATATCAAGAATTAAATTGTTATGAAACAAGATACCAGATAGCACACTTACGTCTGCAAGATGTCTGTTTAAGATATCTTGAGCTGGGGCCCGTTTCAATAAGGAGGTTCAACTAACTGAGTTTAAACTTGAACACAGAATTGACGACTTACTCTAAGATGGGAAACTCTGAGTTATGGGTTACAGAACAGTTGAACTGAGTTAGTTTACTCGACTCGAAGTAGGTTGACTGAGTTTAGCGCGTGCACCAAGACTATGAAAAGTCATGATCAATGGAGCGCCTAAATTATGATTCGCCATTGCAACATTTTATGCCCAAAAAATCAGAAAAAAATCTGTGAAATCCTGGAGGGACTGATTAGGTGGAAATATGCACTAAGCATGTAAATGACCATTTAACAAAAGAAGAAGAAAGAAACAGCATGGCACGCTTTTTCTTAGCGTCCGTTTCCATAGTGACTCATCGATCTGTTGAGAATGTCTTGAGTCTTAAGCAGGAACATACTCTGTGTTGAATGAACTTAATCCCGCATGCATTTTTGGAACCAACAAACCTTGAGTAAGCAGGTTTTGGGTTTATCAACCGAAAGTTCAGGGTTTAGCTGACGGTAAGTTAACCGTGCTTTCTGGAATACAACCCTGTGTGATTGTAGCTCAGATCCAGGGGCCTCATTTATAAAGTGTGCGTACACACAGATTTGATCTTAGAGTGTACGTACACTTAAATCCACGCCAGCGCTCATATTTATAAAAACTGCATTTGACGTGGAAAAGTGCTTAGTGTCACGTCAGGGTCTGAGCAGATGTACACACTTTCTCTTGTCTACTTCAGGTACTTGAGTACTTGAGGTTTTTTAAAATTTAAGCTGTTCTTGCAGCTCGCTGTTCTAAATTATGACGATTGCACTGCAAAAAATGCTTTTCTAGCTTAGACTTTTTGTCTTGTTTTCTGTTTGAAATAAGATTATTTTGCTTACCCACAGGCAGATTATTTTGCTTGTTCTAAGCAAAAACTCACTTAATTTTAACTTGTTTTTTCTGAAAAAAAGACAATAAGTTTTACTTGTCTAGAAAATCCTCCTTGATTTAAGAGTTTTTAGATATTTTGGCTAGAAATAAGACAAAAAGTCTAAGCAAGAAAAGCATTGTTTGCAGTGTGGTTATCTTTTATATGCTAATGAAATTTATTAGGAGTCGTTTACAAGGCAGAGAGCTGAAACCACTCAAAGTTCAAGATAATTTGCAATTCATATATTTCACATCTGAAAGAGATACGTACATGTGCTTTCTGTACATACGTTCATTCTTTGAATCACATGTATGCATATTCGAGAGATGATCATAAGATCAAATTTAGGATGGTTTCTGCACAACATTTGCACAAATGAACAGGGCTGTTTCTAGCCAATTTGTTGCCCTAGGCAAAATCCCTATTGCACAGTTTCTTATCTGTAATATCATTGTGTTGCCACTAGATGCCTGTATAGCCCTATGTACCAATCCCTAGTTGCTAAGACATTGCACATAAATCACACATAAATTAATTGTAGTACATTTGGATTTGGATTATAAATGGCTACTTTTTGTCTTTATCTGTTTTTTGTTCAATTGTTTTGTTGTTGTTCCTCGAAATATTGATTTAAAGTGTCAGTTATTGCATTAATATTTCAGTCAAACCTATAAACCCCTTTGTTACCGCAAACTACATATAAAAGCCTGATCAGTGGCATAAAAGTAATCAATGCAGCTATTAATCCTTTGCTACTCATTAACACGTGAACTTCCCCTTTAAATAACGTGACGCTCTGCCCTCATGTGTATGACGCTGCTTGCAGTAAGTGCTGTGTTAGAAGTAGGGGTGGGCGATATGGCAAAAATATCATAACATTTTTCTTTTTAAATATCACGACTTCATGATTCTTTGTCATGTTGGTTTTACTATTTTGTCTGATTAGTGCAGCCAAAAAAAAATCCTATTACAAAGACAAGGCCTTTCAAGGCAACACATATAAAATGAATGGTGGATATTTAGACCAAAGTGGGCGTTATTAAACATTATTTTATGTTTGTTATTAAAAAATAAGAACAAAGATACACATAATATGCAAATAAAACAAATAAAACCTGCTTTATTTTCAGGTACAATAGGCATATTTATCAGAGCATTCGAAAAATTGAATGAACAAATATAAAGTTAAAACACTATATAGATTGATTCCTATTTAAGCAACTGTATATATATATATTTTTTTTTTGTCAAGAGTAGGGAGTTCTTTTTTTCTCTCTTTGTGTTTTGTTGTTTTAACATTAAGAATAAAAATTCTGTCATCTGTCTGTCGATTCTGTCATAGTGATTTATATATACCATCATTTACTCAAACTTAGTTTTACACTTTAATTTATTTATTTCTTCTGCTGAACATAAATGCTATTTTAAGAAAGTGGGAAACCAAAAAGTTGCTGGTCCACAGTGACTTGCATATTATTATTATTATTATTAATAATTGATACAGGTTTGGGGCAACGTGAGTGAGTAAATAATGACAGAAATTGCATTTTAGGGTGAACTATCCCTTTAATGACAGTCGGCTGCATAGTTCTGTCCCTTTAAGAGCTGCGCGCATTTAATACCCAGGCACGCATACGTTTGTCTCGGCTGTTTACATTAATTATAGACATAACCAACTGAGTCTAAATGTAAACCATGTGTGTTTTGACAGTATTCGCTCAAAAGATAACTTAGTTGAGAAATCAGGCGCTGTTAGACAGGCGTTTTAGTGCGCGCGCTTCAGGTGCGAATGAAAAGCTTAACTGGCAAGGCTTTAAAACACACGTGAATTATGTACTTTTGTGATTTTGAATAAGTGCAATGTCCCGTGCGAGTAACTTTACCGCTGAGTTAACTGATGTGAATGTATGTGGCGCTGAGGCGCCAGAACTGCAGCTAATAGAAAGTGTGCTGTAGCACGATACTACGATATTTCTTCAAAAGCAGATCGTGGAGACATTTTTATCATCCACGATCAAAAATCGTCATATCGCACACCCCTAGTTAGAAGTGAATGAATTGATTTAGCATTTCGACACCTCCATAAGGATGCATTAAACTTGACAAAGCGGTTTAAGAAAGGATGTATTGATCTCGTGAATTAGCGAATATTATATTTTTTTAATTTGCTGTTAAAGTTTATATGAGAATATTAAACGACATGTTGATTCTTTAACAATGCATTGGCGCAAAAACGCACACCATTTGGACAAATCTCGCAACATGATTTACACAAATACTGCCTAAATAAAATACTGATTTTGTGCACTTTATTTACTGCACCAATATTTTAAAATCGCCTTTGAAGTTAGCTTTATTGCATGACAAAAAAAGCGTTACCTTGCCAAAGTACTGACAGAGCCCATTGATCTAATGCGTTGATGGGCGATCCAAATGCAAGCATGCAACAATCAGGCGACAATGACAGCGCTCTGATCCAATGCCATACAGGCATCGTCAGATTGACAGTACTCTAGCCCAATGATGTTGGAGATCCAGTGGGGCAGCTGTCATATTTCAGGGTGACCGTGTAACTCTTATCACAACCCTGTTCAAATGTAGTGCCAGCACGCGCTCTCATTGGCGCCCCTTCAGCTGGTGGCGCCCTAGGGACCGCATAGCTCGCCTATGCTTAGAAACGGTACTGCAAATGAGGCCCCAGCTCTCTCAGGTGTGAGGGGTTTGAACTCTGAGCTGAAGACAAATAACCACACCCAGTGGCATAATAGCTAACAGCAGACTCCCCTTCTGTTAGCTAAGTGAACCCATGGTATTTCTGACTTGATTCTAATGATTTGAGTGGTCTGTTAGAGTTATACACCGTAAGCATATCTGCAATGTAAAGAGATCATCACCCCCCCCCCCCCCCCACCCCCTGTTGTTAAAGGCATGAACAAGTTTCTCCAAGTCTTGATTGGAAACAAAAGATCTAATTATTGCAGTGTTTTTGAGATGATAATATACTGATTTAGTTTTTGCTTTGACATGATTACTGAAACTAAGGCCTGGCCTGATTTTAGTTGCTTGAACACTTGAAGTCAATGTATACATTCTTCATCTTTGTTTCCGAACGCAATGAATCAATGGAGTCATTCAAAGATAAGGCCAGTTAAATTTGGGTGTCATCTGCATAGGCAATTTGGTTCTTTGACATTATTTTGCTCAGTGGGAACATATATACAGATTGAACAAGAGGTGAGACTTGAGGGGCTCTGTATATCATTGATTCCCACTTAGACTTCGGATCCCTTCTTGGTGTGATCTAAACCATTTGAGGACTGTCCCATAAAGTCCTACCAAGTTTTCCAGTTTATTTGACAGTGACAAATATCAAGCAAAACCCTACCCTACCCCACCCCACCCACCCCCCACCCCAAACAACAAAGTAGTTAACAAAAAAACTAAACTAACACTGAAACTAAAAACCTGAAATATCCCAAAATGTTGGTGAATTGCTGATGTATAAAAGCATGTGCAATTATGAAATACACAGCTAGACAAATATAAATATAAATCTTGGTATAAATTTGCTTTAATAGTGAACTGATTTACCTGCCATGAAGAACATGTGCTTAGACATACAAAATAATATTTATTTGTAAAGTTTCCATCACTTAATATTTTGAAAGACTTATATTTTGTCATTGCCGAAGTATATTTTGATTAAGCATTTATTTTCTTGCTTCATCTTGAGGATGAACCTTCAGTCTGAGGCTGCTGTTTTAAAAGAGTTTAAAAAGATGCTCCTTGAGCTCCGGATGTAGAATCAGACCGATGTTTAAAAGTGTAAAAGCTTCTCTTCCTGAAGAATTGAGATGAGTTTAGCTTTATCAGCAATACTGTTATTACGTATAATGTTACAGATTTTTCTCATGCCGTCCTGACTGGTTAAACGGTCATGTGTGATTTCTGAATATTGTTCCTGATGAATTAGCTGCTGCTGAAGAAGTTTATCTGCAATGATCTTAACGTTTTTAACTCTCTGATTGAGCTCTGACCAGTGGTTATCAAAATATCTTGCTTTATCTGCCTCACTCTTCAGATATGACTCATCTCTCAGTGGATGAATCTGATCAAGTTCTTCTTTCACAAGTGTTGCAGTCCAAACCTCCTCCCTGTCCTCCTCTCTAAGAGTAATTTGAAGATAATTCTCCAGATGTGTGATGATCTTGAAGAAGTTTGGGTCAGTTTCTCTTCTGAGTGTGATCCCTTCTTTGGGATGGACAGAGGCACCAGGAACAGCAAGAACGTGTGGCGTTTTCATCCGAAACGGTCTGTCAGGTCTGGGATGTGGGATCAAAACATTTGACTTTTCATTCTTCTCAACTTCTTCTTTTGCACGAGTATCAAATGGAAAAAGGTAAACATGTAGAATGAGAGGAGCTCTAGAGCGCATGTACAGAAGAAGATCGCAGCGTTCCTTCCATCCCATTATCCAGCTTATAATCAATGTTTTAATAGAGAAGGATGGTTGGACAATCTTGGCATGGAATCGTGTCAGCTGAACAGGTTCTAAGGTTATTCCCTCATCTTCTACAGTGAGGACTTTCAGAGCATCTCTGAGTGAATCTCCAGACTCTCCTAAACAGATGTAATGTGGCAGATAAACTTCCTCCAGTTTCCCAGAGATCACCGTCGGGACCTGAAGACAGAATGAAAACAGAGATAATTGTCTCATTCACAAACAGGGTACAAACTGAAAGAATAAGAGTCTGGTCCTCAGTGATGAGAGGAAGTAAAATATTCAAATCAACACACAAACTGTCTAAAAACAACAGCAACAACTACAGCTAAACAGGAAAAATAAAACATCACAATTCACACATCTAAAAACTTCTGCCTTTGTGTAAAATTCACCATCAGAAAACTGTAAAATAAAGTCCCCCCCCAGAACTCTGTGTTTTATATGTACAGTGTATTCAGCAGATCTAAAATCACATTAAAACAATACGTCTTATTTTTGTGACCGGACATTTCACAGAGAAAGGGAAGCTATCTAGTATAAATTACAGCAAATGACATGGCTACTTTTTCAGGCTCATTTTTGTGTATTCATCACTAATAACAAACACATTTATAAACAATAATGCATTTTAGTACCATAGTTTATATACACATATAGTGTTACGGTGTATGTAAGGAAGAAAAAGAAAAAGAAAAAGTACAAGAAAAATGTAAGGCCAGTATTAATTTTTTTATTCATTCACCATTGACTACATTTACATGGACATCAGTAATCTAATTATCTACCATTCTGAATAAGGTTCAGGTGGATCTCGTTCGCCGCCAATCGACCCCCGTCTGTTGTTTTGTGTCTTGCCCGTGCCATACTTGTTTGCTCGCGATCGACCCAGCCAGTGTTTTGACTATGTTTAATAAAAGCTTACAGATGGATCCGCACGCCTCACGCTTCTGTCACTCCGTTACAGAGATGATGCCATATACAGTTTTGGGTGTTTCATTTGTAACTTTATGAAAGCTTCACATGCACTTTATTTGTATGTGCATTTGACGGTGGTGTTGAAGCTCTTTTATTTGCTTTCAAACGGTTGACCACTGCCGTGTGTTATCCTGTAGCAAAATATGGCGAAAAAGTCCTCCGCGATGGTAATAGTTTGATTAAGGTGTGTACATGTCTGTACTGCACCTCGATAATGCGACTAAAATAGGAATACTCCGCATGTCTTAATTCAATGTGTGTTTACTTCGATTATGACTTTAGTCAGATTAAAATCTCAGTTTACATGGTAGATTCTTAATCAGAGTATTGTCTCAATCATATTAAAATCAGAGTATTGATGTCTATGTAAATGTAGTCAATGTGACAAGTTATTTTTAATGCAGGCTATATTTAACTTACACAAACTCTATATTCTCTAACAATAAGTTTTAAATCAATGTTGGACAAGTCAAAGATTATTCAATCTTCACTGAGTTATAATCAAAGTCTTGAATTCTGGGTTTAAATGTCTCTGAATAGAAACATTTAAAATTCAATCAGTTGCCGATACAGATTTACAGTAACTGACCATGTTTTAAAGCTAGGATAGGCAATGTTTTCATCATAATTTTGTGTTATACTGATCTCTTCACAGCCTGAGAGCAATCAATTAGTAAAGTGATCTATATGGTAACACTAGTATAGCGACCAATTCTTACTTTTAAATAGTTGCTTACTAGCATAGTTATTATTAACATATTGGCTGTTTATTAGTACTTACTGCATAAAGCACATATTCTGCATGACCATATTCTACATCCCTAATCCGACCCCATAGCTAAACTATTAATAAGCAGCAAATTATGAGTTTAGTGAGAAAAAAACTGTAGTTAATGATTTGTTAATAGTGAGAATTGTCTCTGGCTCTGTCTGTGCACAGTCATGTGATTTGGAGGAGGCATGGCTTTGGAGAAAGTGTGAGCTTTGAAAGAAGGGTGGGATCTTTTCAAAGCTAGCTTGCTATTACTAACTTCTACCATACTGCACACCCTAGCTTTACTGTATGAAAGCCTCAATCTACAGAATGTAGACTAATATTAATACCTAGATCAAATAAACACTCAACCCCTGGTTACTAGTATCGATATGTGTCTTTTTCAATAAAAACACCAACTCCAAGCAAATATACAAATCAAATATCTGCAAGCACTTAAAAATCTAAATTTGCTAGAGAGTAATTATCACAATTAGAAGATCTGGTCTCGCATTAACTGGGATGTATGCAGTGATGTATGAAGAACAGAGCCCTGAACTATTAGTCACAGTCTGTACAAATCTGTCACTAAGACACACAGTATATTTCACTCACCTGGTGACGTGTGGATCACTGATGATTCTCACAGGAGGCTGTTTAATATCACACAGAGACACTGAGGAATCAGGATAAACCCTAAATCCAGCGTAGAGGGGTTCAGTGAATGTGGTGTTGAATGTGTGTAAGTGTGTGAGTGTGTGTGTGTCAGAGACGCTGTAGAAGGACAGAGAGCCGGTCGACACGTCCACATACACCCCTACTCTCTTAGAGGATGAACTGTCAGCAATTATAATAACACTGCTGTTATTATTGTGACGGAAAGACCACCTGTTTAAATTATTAGAGCACCACAGACTCCAGGATTTGTCATTTCTTCCAAACATACAGTCTTCTCTCCTTCCTTTCCTGCGTATTCCTTTATATGACACAGATATTTCAGCCTTATATTCGCTCCATTCAGCCTCCCAGTAACAGCGTCCAGTCAGACTCTCAGCACACAGAACCTGAGGAACATCATCAAATCTCTCTGGATGATCAGGATACGGCTGATGATCTTTCACATGTGTGATCTTCTTGTTCTCATCAGACAGAAAGAATTGAGTGTGTGCTGTGTTTGGATCCAGTGTGATATCACAGGCATCTGAACACAAGAAGAGAGAAACATCAAGAACCACACAACAGTGAAGATGTCTGTGTGTTTACAGCTTTGACTGTATTTGTAAAGTCCGAACTGTCCTCGCCAGTGTTGGGGAAAGTTACTTTTAAAAGTAATGCATTACAATATTGCGTTACTCTCTAAAAAAGTAACTAATTGCGATACTTAGTTACTTTTTATGGAAACTAATGCGTTACGTTACTTTTGCGTTACTTTCGTGTTACTTTTTAAATATGAGCAGGGATTGACTGTTTGTTTTTAATACAAGAAGTTCTATTTATAGTGAATATAAAAGCCTTTCACACCAAAAAGTGTACAAAATAAACCTCAGGCTGAAGGAAGAGAATCACATCTGTATAGTAGAATGCAGAAAAAGAAGATTTGAATGCCTTGAGCTTTTCTTTCATAAAGACACTGGGTTTTGCCACAAGATAAATTTAATTTTGACTGTTAATTTGGATGCTTGACCCTTGTGTGACAGTGAAAGCGGATCAGGAAACCTCACAGTATCACCAAGAGTTAATTTACTGTATTAATGTAAGACAACCTGTCTTCTGCTGGAAAACCATTCACACATTTGGTGAAGGTGTCCGGATCAGATGATTCCTGTTGAAAATGTATTTTGGTCACAACTAAAAGGAGTCTCCGAACCCAAACTTTTTTAAGTGTTATGAAGAAAATACTAGTTAACTTTATCAAATGCTTTTTCTGCATCCAGTGATACGAATATTGTTTTTGTCTTGTTTTGTTTACATGGATGCATTATATTGAATAGTCGTCTGGCATTATTTGATGATTGGTGTCCTTTAACGAAACCTGTTTGATCCGGATGGATGAGGGATGAAATTATTAATTCCAGACGGGTGGCCAAAGCTTTACTTATTATTTTTATATCTGTATTATTAGTGATAATGGGTGATACTAGTGCACAATGTTGGGTCTTTATTTGGTTTGAGTAGAATTGTGATTAATGCTGTGTTCATATGTGCTGGGATAGATGAAGAATTTTTTTTTGCATAAATAATGGTGATATAGTGGACTAGAAGTGTTTATGAAATTTTAGGGGGGTATCCATCTAAACCTGGTGCTTTATTGTTTGATAGTGAGTCGAGAGCCTGTTTATGTTCAGTTTCTGATATGGATTCATCTAATGGTTTTATTTGGGTTGAGGTTAAACTGGGGTAAAATTAGATTGTTAAAGAATGAATTAGTGTCTTTTATTTTGGGGTCTTTGTCATTACTGTACAAATGTTTATAGAATGTACGAAATGTGTCGTTGATATCTTGTATGGTGTGGAGTGTCATCCCTTCTGGGTTCTTAATTACTGGGATTAGTGTTTTTCTCTATTATGTTTGAGTAGATTAGCTAGGTACCTCCCTGATTTGTTATTATGTTCAAAATGTGTATATCTTAGACATTGTTTTTGAAATTCAATTAATTTATTTATAATAACTTCACAATCATCTTTTGTTTAATTAATCTCCTTTTAAATCTGTTCATCTATGTAATGTATGTAAGTCTTTTTCTAGCTTTTGTTCTTTTTTGTGTTTATATATAGAGTATGGTATAATTTTCCCTCTTAATACAGCTTTAGCGGTTTCCCATAGAGTTACTTCAGAAGTGCCTGGTATGTTATTTGTTTCCATGAAAAATTGCCCTTCTTTTTTAAAGTATTCAATAAAGTCTTTGTCTTTGAGTAATGATGTATTCATCCTCCATCTAAATAATTTTTTTCGTATGTTTTTCATATAATTTTAGGCGTGTCTCTGTGTGTGTGTGTGTGTGTGTGTGTGTGTGTGTGTGTGTGTGTGTGTGTGTGTGTGTGTGTATTTGTAGACCTACACTTTCGCAGTCCTGCTGTGATCCTGATCTCTCCTCCAAGATCCACACTGTAAACACACAAACACACATTAATGTAGATCTGCATCTTTCACACACATTCAGTATGTCACTATTAGTGTTTGGCATACTTGAGTGTCTGCAGTTTATAGTTTGGATCCTGCAGTTTGTGTTTGAGCAGCTGGAATCCTGATGGTCCTGGATGATTGTAGCTCAGATCCAGCTCTCTCAGGTGTGAGGGGTTTAAACTCAGAGCTGAAGACAAATAACCACAGCCTTCCTCTGTCACCATACAGCCTGACAACCTATAGACACACACAATCAGATCATCTACAGACACACACAGACAGATCAACTACAGACACACAGACAGATCATCTACAGACACACACAAACAGATAATCTACAGACACGCATAGTCAGATAATCTACAGACACACACAGTCTGATCATCTACAGACACACACAGTCAGATCATCTACAGACACACAGTCAGATCATCTACAGACACACAAAGTCAGATCATCTACAGACACACAGACAGATCATCTACAGACACACAGTCAGATCATCTACAGACACACAGTCAGATCATCTACAGACACGCACACAGTCAGATCATCTACAGACACACAGTCTGGTCATCTACAGACACACACAGTCAGATCATCTACAGACACACAGTCAGATCATCTACATACACACAGTCAGATCATCTACAGACACACAGTCTGATCATCTACAGACACACAGTCTGATCATCTACAGACACACACAGTCAGATCATCTACAGACACACAGTCTGATCATCTACAGATACACACAGTCAGATCATCTACAGACACACATAGTCAGATCATCTACAGACACACTGTCAGATCATCTACAGACACACACACTCAGATCATCTACAGACACACAGTCAGATCATCTACAGACACAGTCAGATCATATACAGACACATAGTCAGATCTTATACAGCCACACACAGTCAGATCATCTACAGACACACACAGTCAGATATTCTACAGACACACGATCAGATCATCTACAGACACACGATCAGACCATCTACAGACACACATCAGATGACATCAGATAATATACAGACACACACAGTCAGATCATCTATAGACACACACAGATCATCCATAGACACACAGTCATATCATCTACAGACACACACACACACACACACAGTCAGATCATCTACAGACACACAGAGAGATCATCTACAGACACACACAGACAGATAATCTACATACACACAGTCAGATAATCTACAGACACACACACACACACACAGCCAGATCATCTACAGACACACACGGGCAGATAATCTACAGACACACAGAGAGATCATCTACCGACACACACAGACAGACAATCTACATACACACAGTCAGATCATCTACAGACACACACAGTCAGATCTTCTACAGACACACAATCAGATATTCTACAGACACACAGTCAGATCTTCTACAGACACACGATCAGATCATCTACAGACACACGATCAGATCATCTACAGACACACACAGTCAGATCTTCTACAGACACACGATCAGATCATCTAGACACACAGTCAGATCTTCTACAGACACACGATCAGATCTTCTACAGACACACGATCAGATCATCTACAGACACACATCAGAAGACATCAGATAATCTACAGACACACATGGACAGATGATCTACAAACTCACAAAGAGATCAACTACAGACACGCACAGATCAGATCATCTACAGACATACACGGGCAGATCATCTACAGACACACAGAGAGATCATCTACAGATGACATCAGATCATCTACAGACACACACAGTCAGATCATCTACAGACACAGTAAGCAGGTGAATTGAAAATAGCCCAGGGTATCATATTTGGGTATAAAAGGATCATATCAGTCTCAGTCATGGCTCATCACTTTGTGCCAAACAAATCAAAAATCCCATTTCTTAATGCAAAATCACAAAGAATGTAGGCCTTTAACCTACTACCATACTGTGAAAAGATTCGGAAATCCAGAGGAATCTGTGTAGAGCAAAGCATGAAATCTCAGGTGAATTTGCATGAGAAATCATCATGCTGTGGTATTAAATTGCCACATGGGCTCAGGAATACTTCAGATAACTGCTTTCACTCAAAGAGAAAGCTATCAATTGGATTCTCAGGACCAGAGCCCATCTCAGATAGTCTAAAAGACAGTGGAAATGTGTGCTGTGATCAAATGAGTCCACATTTCAACTTGTTTCTTGGGAAAAATGGATGTAGAGTTCTCAGTACCAAAGACCAAAGGGACCATCCAGATTTTAATCAGTGACAGATGCAAAACCACATGTCTGTCATGGGTGTGCAACAGAGCTAACAGCATGGGTGACCGGGAATATGTGTTAAGATGCCAATGACATGGAGGCATATAGTTGTATTGTACGGAGATATATACTGCCATAAAGATGATGTCTTTCATGGGAAGTCCATGGTTATTAAATCAAGAAAATGTCAGCTCTCATTCTGCATGTGCTACAACAACATGGTTTCATAGACACATGTAACTTACTGGCCTGCAGATCTGTCTCCTATTAAACATACCAGACAACAAAGGTAACCAGACTAACCAGACAACAATGACCACTGACTGATGGGCATCTGAAGTCTTGTATCTAGTGAGATTGGGCAAAATTTTGGAGTGTGTTGCAGCCATCAAAATCTAAATAATATCAATTAAATAATTACATTTATATTTTTTTTTATTATCACTTAAATTTCAAATTTAGCTTTTTTGTGTGTTGTGGTGTGCCAGCTATAATAATAAAAATGATAATAATTTATTGAGCAACAATCAGCAGGATTTCTGAAGGATCATGTGACACTGAAAGCTGGAGTAAGAGAGCTTTAGCATGATCGAGAGGAAAACACATTTAATATATATTGAAATAGAAAACAATTATTTCAAATTGTAGATTTACTGTTTTTACTGTCTGTTCTATCAAATAAATGTAAAATTACTGTGGAAAGGATTTGTTTCAAGACCATTAAATCTTACTGACCTTTTTTGAATGGTGGTATAGGCTATTTTATTTATAATAAAGAAAACAGTGTAAAGAAACAGTCTTTGAGAGAATCAATCTTTATCAGCGGAAGTTAAAAGCAGCTCGTAAAGCCTGGAATACACTATGCTATTTTTGCCCTGATTTCCCCCCGTTTTTACAGTCTGAACAAATTGACGCTAGTTGAGGAATTCATCATCTACTGATCATCTACAGACACACAGTCAGATCATCTACAGACACACATCAACATTGTGACCAGCTGACTGTAAATGATCTCTTATATGTTCTTATATACCTCAGTATCTGCAGCTGACAGTTTGAACTCTTCAGTCCATCAGAAATAAACTTTATACCAGAGTCCTGCAGGTCATTGTTACTTAGATCCAGCTCTCTCAGGACAGAGTTTGAGGATTGAAGAGTTGATGACAAACTCTCACAACACTGAGCAGTGAGTGTACAGCCAGAAAGACTGAAAGACAGACACAAACAGTCAGATCATCTACAGACACAGACCGCCAGATCATCTACAGACACACACAGTCAGATCATCTACAGACATACAGTCAGATCATTTACAGACACACACAGTCAGATCATCTACAGACACGCACATACAGATAATCTACAGACAAACAGTCAGATCCTCTACAGACACACACAGTAAGATCATCTACAGACACACACAGTAAGATCATCTACAGACACACACAGTCAGATCATCTACAGACACACACACACACACACACACACACAAACATTCAGGTCATCTACAGACACACATCAACTTTATGACCAGTTGACTGTAAATGATCCCTTATATGTTCTTAATACCTTAGTATCTGCAGCTGACAGTTTGGATTCTTCAGTCCATCAGAAATACATTTTATACCAGAGTCCTGCAGGTCATTGTTACTCAGATCCAGCTCTCTCAGGACACAGTTTGAGGATTGAAGAGCTAATGACAAACTCTCACAACACTGAACAGTGAGATTACAGATAGCAAGACTGAAACAGAGTAGAAAACATACAGATCAACAGTCAGATCATCTACAGACATACAGTCAAACTATCCAAAGACACACAGTCAGACCATCTACAGACTGAGTCAAATCATCTACAGACACACAGTCAGATCATCTAAACACACACACACACATTCAAATCGTCTATACACAGAGAAAAATCATCTACACACACACAGTCAGATTATCTACAGACACACAGATAGATCATCTACACACACACACACACACACACACACACACACACACAGAGAGAGAGACAGATAATCTACAGACACACAGTCAGATCAACTAAAGATACACACAGACGGATCATCTATAGACACACAGAGACAGATAATCTACAGACACACTATCAGATAATCTACAGACACAGTCAGATCATCTACAGACACACTATCAGATCATCTATATACACAATCAGATAATCTACAGACACACAGTCAGATCATCCACAGATACACTATCAGATCATCTACAGACACACACAATCAGATCATCTACAGACACACACAGTTAGATCATCTACAGACAAACACAGTCAGATAATCCACAGACACACAGTCAGATTGTCTAATGACACACACAGTCAGATCATCTACAGACAAACACAGTCAGATAATCTACAGACACACACAGTCAGATAATCTACAGACACAAACACAGTCAGATAATCCACAGACACACACAGTCAGATTGTCTAATGACACACACAGTCATATAATCTACAGACAAACACAGTCAGATAATCTACTGACACACACAGTCAGATTATCTAACGACACACACAGTCAGATCCTCTACAGACACACATCAACATTGTAACCAGTTGACTGTAAATGATCTCTTATATGTTCTTAAATACCTCAGTATCTGCAGCTGACAGTTTGGACTCTTCAGTCCATCAGAAATAAACTTTACATCAGAGTCCCGCAGGCCACTGTTACTCAGATCCAGCTCTCTCAGGACAGAGTTTGAGGATTGCAGAGCCGATGACAAACTTTCACCACACTGAGCAGTGAAATTAAAGATAGACAATCTGGAAGAGATTAAATATAATAAAAAAAATAACAAAACAATAAAGAAATGTACAGAGGTTTGCCAGTTTTCTGTCCTCAGGGAACAGATGATAACATGATCTGAACATTGAATCAAAATAAGATGAGCTCCTGAGAGTGAGATAATACATTTTATCATTTAGATTTATTCATACCTGAGATCATATGATCTTAAGTATGAAAAGTTTTTTTATATATATATTTATATTAAACATACTCAAGTATTGAAAGTAAAAGTACAGGTAAATTCAAAATTGAAAAGGAGCAAATTAATATCATTTATTTTTCCATTCTTTGTGCGCTTTGTAGGCTAGATATAATCTATTCAGAATTTGTATAAAACTCTTGTTTTTCATGCTGCTAATACCAAGTTCATCCTGCATGATTTTCAAAGTCATCGGATCACCGGTATTTTCACACTGCTTGACTATCTGGGATAGCATTCAGTTGCTGCTGTGTTCACATTGCATGATAGATCGGGGGAAAGGAGGTTACACACTGCATGACTTTGTGACACTGTCACACAAAGACATGTTTTATACCGCTCAATATGTATTAAGATGGTTTTATACCTATATATTTGAGTTTTAATGGTTTTACATGTTGTTTTAGCCATTTTAATCCTCTTAATTATTTTACATGTGTATGCATTTAAATGTTCTTGGGTCTGCCTGTCATGTGATCAGTCACATGACATGAATCAGAAAATAGACCAGTATAAAGAAAGCAGAATGTCAAACAATCAAGGTGATGGACCAGATCACTGTACTCGCTGGATTGTGGAGTTATTTCAGGACTTAGCATTCCAGAACTTCACACATCTTGGAAAATCACTTTCTGTGGACTGTATATACACCGGTGGACACTTTTACCTTGGGACTTCAACACACTAGGATTCTTAAGGACTGTTTTAGGGTACGATTCACATGGACAATTTACTTTTGACAGCCTAAGTTATTCTAGTTTTATTGTGTTGTTTTAAGTTCCTTGTGCAATTTGTAAATACACTATTTATTCCTTCTACTTTTTATGTCATCTTTTTAAAACACTTATTTTACCTCACATAGTTTAATCTGACCCCTTTTAGTTATTGTGACATCTTAAAATAAGGCCGATCGTTACAACTTTACAATAGGAAGAATCGCCGACTACTCTGTCTGGTCAGCAAACTACAGCCAAATGCACACGACAAGTGATAAGGAAATAACGCAAGATCACGCTGATATTGTGGTCTATAAGTCCTCCCCAAATACACAATAATTAACAAAGATGACTTGTTAACAATGTAATGCCACATAGGCCTGAAAGACACACAGGAGGATTAATAACCTTCTTTCGCTCTGCTCTCGCCCCCTCTGTAGGTCAAAGAAAATAACTTTTCTTTGTGTCTGCCCCGTGCAAAGAGGGATGGACTTTATGCACAAAGAAATTCATTTATTCCATGGCTATTAAAATTGTTTACTCAAGAAACAATATATATATATTAATGTTGTACTCTGTCTTTCATATGCTTGGTGTGGTTTATTTAGAATATAGGATGTCCTAATCTGTGCCTTAACCTGTGTAGTAGATACAATTAGTAGATGCACTTTGTGTGTCCAATGTGGAATGCTTGGTCTCGATCGAAAGCTGTTGTCGTCAGAAATAAGTTGGTGTGGATGAGTTAACCTTTAGCATCATAATGAATGATTACAGCACGTATAGAGGTCTGTAAGTATATCTTCCGTCATGTGATGAATTAAATATCAGATGATGTAGGCGCGGCAAAAGGAAGCCGTGCGGGGCGGGGCTCCGCCCCACAAGAACAATCTGATTGGAAGAAGCCTCTGGTGGGCGGGTCTAAATCTAGTGGTTTAAAAGGTGGACACTACAGCAAAACGCTCTCTCTTCTTTGCTGCTCGCCCTACACTCTGCTGTTACTTGCTCGCTCACGGATGCGGAACTCTCGCCTCACCATCCGGCTGAAGATACCATCCAAAAGCATTCAACATGACGTCGAAGTAATAGCAACGAGAAACAAACATCTTCCGCGCTCTAACACAGAACAAAGACCGCCAATCGCAAGAGAGAGCTTCCCGGTGACGTCACGCAGCAGCAGCTTAAGCCATCGAACATTTCCTTGAACCACGAAGGAACCACGTGGTACGGGAAACGAGATTCGACCTGCAGAACGAAAGCAAGTATACAAACAAAGTCACTATTCTTACTGAACTGGTGAATCGATCTGACGCAGAAACAGAGCAGTGCCTCCTTTCGTGATCTTCTGATAGTTACAGTTATGAGATAAGAAAAGAGTGCTACCTTAACCTTTCTTCTAACATTACTTGCAAATTCTGAATGTGTGTGTGTGTATGTTTATGTTTTGGTTATGTGTTTTTATTAAGTTAGTCCGTGTGTCGTAGAATAGCAGTTAGCAAATAAACCTTGTTTCATTGATAAAGAATGATGTCTCGTGGATGATTTTCAAGTTTCAATCTATTTGTCCAAGTTACGTTACCTAGCTCAAATCTGAGAAAGAAGATTGCTAATGTTGTTTTATTGTTCTCGTTGGTCACGAGGCAAGAGAAACGAAATTGTTGAAGATATACTGATGTTAATGATCGCTGGACGAATCGTTAATACAGCATAAATCATAAGTTAAAGATTAATATCACTTTAATCAAAGCAATATTGAATCTTTAATAAAATGATTCCCCGGAGCTAAAATAATAGCTTCATAGTTTCATTACAACAACATACTTCTGCTGGAAAAAAATGTGTATGCACAAATCGGTAACACTTTACAATAAGGGTACATGAATAATCATGTACTAATGCATAAATTAATACTTAATTCATCACATACTAATGATTATTAAAGATGTTAACTAACTATGAACTAACAAAGAGCTATCCTTAACTAGATTCATACAGATTCATGCATTAATAACGGCAGGCTCAACTACATGTTAGTACATGTTTGATAGGTAATGCATTAATTAACATCTATGGGGAAATCAAACAGCCTATTTCAGAAGGAATAAGAAGTACTCTGAATTTGAAATTAATTTAAATAATTGTATATTATCCTAATTTGAGCATTTGACCAAGTGTATATCAAGTGTAGAAAATACTAAATAAACTAATGATTGATCTGGTCTGTTTTAAGTTTTTCTCTTTCCATGTAAACTCACCCTATTTTTATTTATACACATTCACTCTCTATCCAGACACAGACGTGATGATCCTGTTCCTCCACTCTCTGATTTCTTGAAAATCCACACAGCATCCCTAAACCGGGCTGAATACTCACTGTGTTAGTGCATGTGTGTTTTTGATAGAAAGTATAACATAAATCATGAGCTGAGTTCAGTAAGTAGTTAATAGTGAATTCATTATGATTGGGCCCCCTCAAGTAAAGTCATGTCAAAATCAACTTTAATAAACCATTAGTTGATGTTAGTGTATGGGTAGTTAATAATGAGTTAGTTATGTTGGGCCCTCTCAAGTAAAGACCCAGAGCCCCCTTTTATGTTTAATTATATATATATATAAATATACATAGACTTTTAAATTAAATGTTCCCTCCTTGTGGAATGACCTGCCCAACTCAATCCGAGCAGCTGAGTCCTTAGCCATCTTCAAGAATCGGCTAAACACATCTCTTCCATCTTTATTTGAGCCTCTAACTCTAGCTCTCTCTATTCTAATTCTATTCTTTAAAATACTAATACTAATAATAATATGGCCAATGGCAATGTTGTTCAGGAACATGTCGCACTTGGTAAAATCAGGTTCTGCGTTACGTCCCACAAGTAAGTCTCTTCTAAAGATGATGCTCAAGAAAGTCTGCAAACAGTTTGCTGAAGACAAGCAGACTAAGGACATGGATTACTGGAACCATGTCCTGTGGTCTGATGAGACTAATTTTGGTTCAGATGGTGTCAAGCGTGTGTGGCGGCAACCAGGTGAGGAGTACAAAGACAAGTATGTCTTGTCTACAGTCAAGCATGGTGGTGGGAGTATCATGGTCTGGGTCTGCATGAGTGCTGCCAGCACTGGGGAGCTAGTTTATTGAGGGAACCATGAATTCCCACATGTACTGTGACATACTGAAGCAGAGCATGATCCCCTCCCTTCTGAGACTGGGCCACATGGTAGTATTCCAATATGATAACGACCCAAAACACACCTCCAAGACGAACACTGCCTTGCTAAAGAAGCTGAGGGTAAAGGTAATTGACTGGCCAAGCATGTCGCCAGACCTAAACCCTATTGAGCATCTGTGGGGCATCCTCAAACTAAAGGTGGATGAGCGCAAGGTAATGTTACCAGTATGCATGTCATTATCTTATCTTCATTCATGGTGAAAATGTCTGAATTCCAGCTTTGCTGATCAATGGTGTCAACTGTCTATTTGTTCCACCTGCTAGTAATTTAATGAACGAGTTTCTCATGTGACTGGGTTGTGTTTACTGCGGTGATAACAGACATTTTACTCGACTATCTACTGCAGGGGTTCCCAAACTCGTTCCTGGAGCCTCCCCAACACTGCACTTTTTGCATGTCTCCTTTATCAATCACACCTGATTCAACTCATCAGCTCATTAGTAGCAACTCCAAGACCTGAAATGGGTGTGTCAGACAAAGGAGACATACAAAATGTGCAGTGTTAGGGAGGCTCCAGGAACGTGTTTGGGAACCCCTGATCTACTGTATTAAAAATACCTGATGTGACTCCTTTAATATTCTGGCCTGTTATTTAGGACAAAATCTCTAATTCAGGAACATTTATATTAAAGGTGTCAGATTCATTATTAAATATGATAGTTTAGTTAATGATTAAACACTCACAGAGCTTTTCTGAAGTTGGTCACAGCTGGTATCAATCTACTTCTCCCCTTATCTGATGTGTTGTATTTCATGAGCTCAAACTCATCCAGCGGCTCCTCTGATATCTGAAGCATGTAGGCGATTATAGAGCAGTGAGCAGTAGAGAGCTTCTTCTTTGAGTGTTTGTCTGATTTCACAAACTCCTGAATCTCTCTGGACAGAGTCTGATCCTTCACTTCCAGCAGACAGAGGAACAGATTGATGGATTCACCAGCTGAGAGAAGATGACTACCCTTGATCTTCTCTTTAATGCTCTGTGTGGTTCTCCTAATGCTCTCTGAGCTGTTCTCTGTGTGTGTCAGTAGATCCTGTAAGAGTCTCTGATTGGACTCCAGTGAGACGCCCAGCAGGAACCGCAGGAACAGATCCAGATGTCCATTCTCACTGTGAAGGGCTTTATCCACTGCTGATGTTAGTAGATAATACAGAGAGTCTTTATCAAATCTGTAAGATCTGAATTCATCCCGAAAAAACTGCAGTGGCTCGTTGTTCTTCATTAAATAGCAGTAAAACACATAGAAAGCAGCAAGAAACTCCTGAACGCTCAGATGGATGAAGCTGTAGACTTTCCTCTGATGAATCACAGATTCCTCTTTAAAGATCTCAGTGCAAATCCCAGAATACACTGAGGCATCAGTGACGTCTATCGCCGCTCTCAATCAGGTCCTCCTCATAGAACATCACATTGCCCTTCATCAGCTGTTTGAAAGCCACTTCAGCAAGTTTCACAATCACTTCTCTGTTGGACTGCAGGAGTTTCTCTGGATCTCTCTCTTCATACTTCTGGTTCCTCGTGTTGATCTGAATCAGTAGGAAGTGGATGTACATTTCAGTCAGAGTTTGAGGGATTTCTGCACTCAGATCTTCTTCCAGGAGCTTCTGAAGCACAGTAGATGAGATCCAGCAGAAGACGGGGATGTGGCACATGATGTGGAGGCTTCTTGCTCTTCTGATGTGTGAGATGATTCTGCTGGCTTGATGCTGGTCACTGATTCTCTTCCTGAAATATTCCTCCTTCTGAGGATCATTGAATCCCTGAATTTCCGTCAGACGGTTGATGTATTTGGAGGGGATCTGATTGGCTGCTGCTGGTCTGGAGGTGATCCAGATGAGAGCAGAGGGAAGCAGCTCTCCTTTCATGAGGTTTGACATCAACACATCCACTGATGAAGTCTCAGTCACATCACACACTTTCTGATCATCTGAAAACATCAGTGTGATTCTGCTTTCATCCAGACCATCAAAGATGAACACAACTTTACACTCCTCATACATCTTTGAGTCCAGATCTTGAAGTTCAGGATGAAAGTCCAGCAGAAGTCTGTGAAGACTGTACTGATGATCTCGGATCAAGTTCAGCTCTCGAAATGGAAGCACAAACATGAAATCTACGTCCTGATTGGCTTTTCCCTCGGCCCAGTCCAGAATGAACTTCTGCACAGAGACGGTTTTTCCGATTCCAGCGATGCCTTTAGTAAGAACAGTCTTGATCTGGTCTTTCTTCTTCTTCTTCTTCTTCTTCTTCTTATATCCATGTTCAGGTGAGGCTTTAAAGATGTCATTGCAGTAGATTGGAGTGTCTTGTGAGTGTTGTGTTCTGGCTGTTTTCTCCATCTGTAAAACCTCATGTTCTTCATTCACTCCTTCACTCTCTCCCTCTATGATGTAGAGCTGTGTGTAGATCCTGTTCAGGAGGGTTTCATTCTCCTGGAGTTTCAGTCCCTCAAATAATCTCTCATACTTGTTCTTCATGCTGGTTTTGAGCTGGTCTTTGACTCTCTGTAGTTCATCATTCACTGGTTGAGGAGAATCCAGATCTCCAGTGTGATCATCTCTATTCCCTCTGCAGAAACAAAAAAGAACAGATTTAAAAAAGGGCATTATATGTAAAAAAAAAAAAGAGCTGTACTGGAATTAGTACTTTCTTCTCTGAGGTGTTATGCTCCAGAACGATTGCCAGATTACAGTCAGAGTGACCGTCGATAGATATGAATGTGAGAACTCGTTATGTTGTGTGGCGACTGGAACACGACAGAGACTTTCACCTCAGAGAAGAAGTGATGCATCTTTATTGCAAATTTTGAAGCTCAGAATTTAATAGAAATCTTAAAATTTGACCTTTTGTGTTTAAAAAAAAAAAAGGTAATATGGCATTAGAACAGTAGCAGTAAATAATGACTAAACTTTTGGGTGAACTATCTCTTTAAATAACTGAGTACATGCTTACACCCAGTTGGGGTCAGAGGTCACAGGGTCATCACTGAATTTAGGAGGATTATGCATTGATGCATCACTCTTCAGAGACACACAGCTGTGATCAGGAGAAGAAGATCTCTGTCTGCAGATAATGAGATAACACACAGAAATAATACATTATTTTGCTGTAAACAGTGATGATGTATTTCCTGATGACAGAAAGTAGTAAGATCAAATTAACAATCAAAATTAAATTTATCTTGTGGAAAAATCCAGTGTCTTTATGAAAGAAAAGCTCAAGGTATTCAAATCTCTTTATATGCATCTATCAAGTCCAGTGCATTGAATACTGATATTTTGTCGAATTATTTTAGTGTTTACCACTGCTTTTCTGCCATAATAATGTGATTCAGTGCCATAAACATAGCATCTGCCATTCTTCAATCTGTTGAGTCTAATACTGGATTCACCTGGGGTCAGATGTCACTGGATCATATCACACCTGGGGTCAGAGGTCATTGGATTATATCTCACCTGGGGTCAGAGGTAACTGGATCAAATCTCACCTGGGGTCAGAGGTCACCGGATCATATCTCACCTGGGGTCAGAGGTCACTGGATCATATCTCACCTGGGGTCAGAGGTCACTGGATCATCACTGAATCTGTCGCTCTTCGGAGACTCTCTGATGGGTTCTGGAGATGAAGATTTCTCTCTGATCTCCATAATGACAGACTGATATGAGGCCTGTATATGCAAACACAAAAACATTATACATGAAAAAACATCCACTATTTATTCAATTATTTATTATTTGACAGTATGTCCATTACAACTATCTCTTTATGAAACAATATAAATTATACATGACAACTAATGTGCAGCATTTTGTTCAAATAGAGACGTGTGAATACAAATGTTATAGTTTGTATTAAAGTATCATAATTTTTGCATGTAGCGATTAAAATGTGCAGGTGTGGATCCAGCGACACGCGTGCATTCATTCACATCTCAACTGAGTCGATTCCTTTTAATTTTGAGACATTCGTTCTGCCCTTTTAGCCTTGCCCAATCCACACACACACACACACACACTCACACACAGTTCGCAATCCACACGCAGCGAGCCTAAAGGTGCGTTCACACCAGATGCAAATGAAGCGTTAAGCGCGAATCATTTACATGTTAAGTCAATGCAAAGAAGTGATAGACAATCCTGCGGTGCTATTCACACGAATGAGGCGGCGCCGCGCAAACCAATCAGGAGCTTGCTCTAGCAGTGACGTGATTACGAGCAGAGGCAGAAAATCCCAAACAACAATGACAGACTGTTGTGTAGTGAATTTCATGTGCGAATGAAGCAAATTTCACGCGCAAATGAAGTGAGTAAACTCAAAATGTTCAAGCATCCAACTACGCACGAATAGCGCGATTTATTCGCTTCATTTGCGTCTGGTGTGAACGCACCTTAAGAAGACCAGCAACCACTAGAAACACGTGCGCAGTCCATTGTCTATGGAAGGGATGTGCAACTTCGGTCCTGGAGGGCCGGTGTCCTGCATAGTTTAGCTCCAACCCTAATTAAACACACCAGAAGAAACTAATCAATGTCCTCAAGAGCACTAGAAAGTTACAGGCAGGTGTGTTTGATTAGGCTTGGAGCTAAATTCTGCAGGACACCCTCCAGGACTGAAGTTGCCCATCCCTGGTGTATGGTTATATGAATGTTACATTGTGTTTTCTTTGTTTAGTTTTTTTGGCTATTCTCCTCTGCCCGTAGAAATATAATAAAGATGTTTTATTGAACTTGTTCTAACTTAACTTGTGTTAAGACACAGAATAGCTTAGCCCAGGGGTGGGCAGCGTCGGTCCTGGAGTGCCGCTGTCCTGTAGAGTTTAGCTCCAACCCTAATCAAAGACACCTGAACAAGTTAATCAAGTTCTTCAGAATTAATAGCGCTACAGGCAGGTGATGTTTATTTCAGGGTTGGAGCTAAACTCTGCAGGACATCAGCACTCCAGGACTGACGGCTTAGCCTATATTAATTTCACCAAACAAGAGCTTTCTCTATGGTATCTTGTTTTTTTTCTGTAATTCAACGGCATGTTGTCAGTTATTCCTTATTTTTAGAATTATTATTATTATTGTTAAAGGGCTATTATAGTCGCTTATTTAAGCAATTAGTAAATTTATGTTAAATTAATTACTTAAACTAATCTATACTAAACCAATGAGCCTTTTATAGGCTATAGACTATTACACGCCCAAGTGGACGCATAAAGCTTGCTGGCTAAAGGAATGACAATGAATGTCTAGTGGAAAAAAATAACTAGAACATATTTTATTTAATTATTAGGCTACTAAACTGCCTTTTTTCATTTCAAAGACTTTTCAAACTTTCTATAGATATAGGCTATATTTCTCATGTCTATGAGGTAAGATATACAGAGTTTCTCTTCTTCGCTTCTTACACTTTTATATGCGTCACAAATCACTAAATGTGTTCAAGTTTAAAGATCTGATTTAACTCGACACGAGAGAAACTACAATAATATGAACTTCGATCAGAAGCCGGGAATGAACTTACCCTAATGTGATGTTTATGGCAATTTTTACGTCTTCAAAACTTCCAGATTTTCCTGTCGAGTTTACTTTCGGTTTTGCTTCAGAGGAGTGAAGAACAGATGCGTCAAAGGCGCACTGCTGCCCTCCTCAGTCCATCTGAAGAACTACACTTACAGCTGATATCCTCCGATAAAGTCCAGCTCGGTGTAAAAGGTAATAACCGACTTTATTGTTTCATAGTCCTTAGTGCTTAGAATCGATGTTAAAGTGAGTGATGGATCTATGATGTTAAGCTGCTTTATGACCCTCAGAAACACTATCATGATGTTCATTATCTTAAAGCTGCACAGATGTATTTGATTGACTGTATTCTGTCTGATTGGACTTGACCCATCACTAGTCATAGACATTTACCACTAATATGGAAAACCAGAAATAATTATATATGCTGATATGCTTATGAACAAGCATAATGTGAAAAGCAATGTATGTTTTTCTTCTGTGTGTTTGAGTTTCTCTGCATTTCATGATTGAGGGACTAGTAGTTAGTAAGGAGTACACTATGCCAAGATGATTTATGGCTTTGACATCTCCCCCTCCCCCACATGACCCACCCATGTCGTGTTGACCCATTCATGAGATCCAGATGTTGGAATAAGCAAGGGTGAAATTGGGGATGAGATATGTTTTTTGTACGTATAGTATATACAAGTACATCTCAAAAAATTTGAATATCATGAAAAGGTCAATATTTTTAGTCACTCATTTCAGAAAGTGAAACCCATATGTTATATAGATTCATTACACATAGAGTGAAATATTTCAAGCCTTTATTTCTTTAAATGTTGATGATTATGGCTTACAGATAATGAAAACCACAAATTGTGTGTCTCAGAACATCAGAATATTACATAAGATCAATAAAAAAAGGATTTTAAACATAAATGTCAGGCTTCTGAAAGTATGTTTATTTCTATGCACTCAATACTTGGTTGGGCCTCCTTTTGCATGAAGTACTGCATCAATGCGGCGTGGCATGGAGGTGATCAGTCTGTGGCACTGCTCTGGTGTAATGAAGCACAGGTGGCTTTGATAGCAGCCTTCAGGTCATCTGCATTGTTGGGTCTGGTGTCTCTCATCGGGCTTCAGGTCAGGCGAGTTTGCTGGCCAATCAAGCACAGTAACACATGGTCATTGAACCAGCTTTTGGTACCTTTGGCACTGTGGGCAGGTGCCAAGTCCTGCTGGGAAATTAAATCAGTATCTCCATAAAGCTTGTCAGCTGATGGAAGCATGAAGTGCTCTAAAATTTCCTGGTAGATGGCTGCGTTGACTGTGAACTTCAGAAAACACAGTGGACCAACACCAGCAGATGACATGGCAGCCCAAACCATCACTGACTGTGGAAACAGTTTTCAGATACAGAGCGGATTCCTTGTTATTTACATTTTCATTTATGCTTTTAGCAGAGGCTTTTATCCAAAGCGACTTACAGAGCATTTAGGCTATACATTTTTTTTTGTCAGTATGTGTGTTCCCTGGGAATCGAACCCACAACCTTTTGTGCTGCTAACGCAATGCTCTACCACTGAGCCACAGGAGTATTTAAAATACTAATAAACCATGTTTTACCTGTTAACCAGCACTCCCCATTTTGGGATTTTTGGACTTACAGTTGAAAAGATGTACCAAACTTAAAATTATAACAGGTGCTGACTTCAGTGTGTTCATGCTACACACAATTTTGGTGTCTTTGGAAAGAAGACCCTTTGGGCTTTACTATCCATCATCCAGAGTTGATAATGTTCAAAAAGATAAAAAATTATAGAGACTGAAGTGCCTTGAAAAAAGTGTACCACACTGAATGAAAAAAATAAATATTTGTATTACATTTAAAAATACATGAAAAAGGTCCTGGAGCAATCTAGAATGATGTGTTGAAAGTCACGTCTCATGAGTTAATATTTCAAATCTGAAGAAGATACCATGAAAAATGAGATTTTCCTGAGACTATATATATGTTGTTCTGTGGACCCTTACCTTTTCTAACTAAACTGGGATTTACAGCAGTGGATGCGTTTGTGAATCAATATTACACAAAGTTGGTATGTACTGCTTTTTATTATGGATGGTTTGATGTTACTGCTTACACAAATTTAGAAAATACATACCTTGTGAGCTTTCCATCGAAAAACAGCGATCTATCGTCGATGCTTGAGGCTTAGACCTTCAGAATTATATATAGATTGTCAAGATTAATTTTGTCCCGTTTCATTTAGTCTATTTGTAAACAATGACATGTGCAAATAAAGAGTGTTCAGTGCGATGGCATCCTCGTGCATCTTAACAGGGTTAATGCTTCAAATCTGTTCTCAAGATGTATAGGGGGTTGTAGAATACCAGTGTTTACAAGTCTTGTAATAGCCGTGTCTGGGGTAGAGGATGCTACAGCAGCAATACGAGATACTCGTGACAATCTGATGTCTCGAGGGCCTTTGTGTCTCGCTCCCTGTTTGTGCCAATGATTAGTCTCTCGATCAGTTTTGACGTGTTCCTCTACACTTAGTATAAACCGTTAAGATTCACTAGATTCACAGGACTCACCGGCTCTATGCTAAAGTGATTTATGAGGATAACCCTAACAGTAATTATAGTAAAACATGAAGCACCATTGGCTTGACTTTTTTTGAGAAATATGTTTAGTTTGGATAGCATAATATTTGCTGTTTATTGAGCTTCACAAAGCAATGTTTATGTTGTTAACATTACCTAAATAGCCTCCTAAAATAAAACAACAGTGCCATATTAACTACTAATAGGACTGATTTTTCAGATATCCATCTTTCTTTGGTAATTTATTAAGGACAAGTATGAACTGCTTCCTTCTTCAGCTTATTATATCATGGCGGAGCGCAAACAAATAAGTGCATTACCGCCACCTATCTCTCTAAGGGACCACTAACACTACCTGCTATCTAATTCACATCATCCCTGAATTAGCTATTTTGGTGCTGAAATACCGGTCGCACTCGCTGCAATGGAAAGATTTTTTCACTGTGTGTCTTCATGTGAGATTTTAGAGTGAATCCCATTTCTCTGTCTTACCCCTTCCCCTTCGTCTTACCCCTAGCCCTTGTCCGTCGAAACCGAGTGGTAAGCGCTAGGGGTGAAAACATCCCCCTGTGAAATGAGACGACACTTGGTTACTGTTACGTCATCATACATCGTCGCTAGCTGGCTGCTACGTCACCAGGACAAGTGTTGATCACAAACGTGCCATCTGCAAGTGTGTGTATGTCGATTGCGTGGGTTTTAGTGATGTTTTTCTCAGGTCAGGCTCAAATGGGAAATACTGAAGTGCTTTAAGCACCATCCCCGATGCTGCCGGCGGTCGGGTGGCAGCAGCTGCCCACCAAGGTAGGAAGTGTTGGATTGCCTCGGTCTTTATCTGTGCAGCTGAGAACTGTTGGGCAAACCTCTCGACTGCGTCGCTTCTTGGAAGAGTAGAACGGTCACAACCGCTCGGCTCCGAAGCAAAAAGCTGAATATGCATTGCACCTTACGCCCATTTAGGCTCGAGATGTGCATTGGCTCATTTAGTTTAAACTCAAAGTAGATTGGTCTCTCTGGTGAGATTCCCAATTCGTCGGTCATCGACGTGACATTTAAAGTGACCGACTGAAAGGGAGCTGAGCTGTTAATAATCAGAAATATTTCTTACGCAGCAAATCAGCATATTAGAATGATTTATGAAGGATCATGTGACACTGAAGACTGGATTAATTATGATAAGTAAATTCAGCTTTGATCACAGCAATAAATTACATGTTAACATATTCACAGAAAACAGCGTAATAATTTTTAATTGTAATAATATTTGAAATTGCAGTAGTAATGTTAGCATATATTTTACTGTAGTTTTAATCAAATAATTGCAGCCTTGATAAGAAGAGGACACTTCTTCCAGAAACATTAAAAAACTTATTGTTTTAATTTTCATTATTCAAAACATTTTACATCCAGTATATGTATGAATGTATTGAGATGCAGCTCTTCGTTTCAGTTTTTGTGACAGGAAAATCATCAAATATACAGTAGAGATGTATAATATTCACAGATGAATATTTCTCACAACAAGGTATTTTAGGCATATAAAAAAACTTTGAACATTTCCACTGTTATTACCCGAGAAACCAAAATATACAGCTGACCTATAGCGGGGCATGTTCTCACAGCCGTAACTGCTGCTTAATGACACAGACCAGAGAAAAAACACTTTCTAAAGTCACAAAAATGCCATCTTCCACAATGTATGTATTAAAAAGTTGTCCCATTTAAACACTATTTACGCAAAAGCAATTCATTAAACGACAACCGTGGAGAAAATAACAAACACTGAAATGTTGTTGATGGTAATGAACTGTAGAAACTGTATAAGCAAAGAGAAAGTGTGTGTGACTACGAAAGACAAAGAGAGAGCAGAAAGACTGACGCCTCTCGAGTCACTGTTGCAGAAGAGTCCTGCTGTGTTTTATTTGCAGGTCTCTGCAGCGGCGTAAACGCAGGAGAGCCAGTCGAGACGGCAGCCGTCCTTCTCCTGTGCGTCAGCCGTTTGCTCCGAGTCTCGGTCTGCAGTCGCTGGATCTGCCGAGCATTCGGTCGCGTTACCGCTAGTGTCTGAACCGCTGGGAGTGACCTGACCATCCGTAACTAACCCCGGCTCGTTTGGGTTGAGAGGAAAGATCCCGCAGGCTCTGAACGCTGCCGTGATGTTGTCCGGTGTGGCTGCCTGCGGCAGCGCAGAAGCGACGATTCCTGGGACGTGATGAATAGTGATGCTCCTCCCGGGACTGCACAGCATCCAGCTGTCGACGGCCACGTTGACGCACTTCTTAAACGGGCCATAAAGCGTGCGCTCCAGGTGCTGGGAGCAATGCGGCGGGAAGCACAGCAACACCACGCCGTTAGCTTTGGCAAAGTTGAGGCCCTCGATGGACAGGTGCGCGGCGTGGCTGTCCAGCAGCAGCAGGCAGGGTCTGTCCGCGACGCATTCGGTCTGTCGCGTGAAATGCTGTAGCAAGTCGAGGAACTGCTCCTCCCTCATCCAGCCGCTCAGATGGGCTCCGCCGGAGCTTCCCGCGGGCGCACCGCTGAGGAAATGCTCCCTGAACTGCACCCGAGGGAACACAAAATAGGGCGGCATCACACGACCGGCAGCGGAGACGGTGCAGGCGACACTCACGAGGGGTCCGCGGTCTGGAGACATTTGCTTTAGACCTCTCCTAGCCAGCACTCGATCCGGCCGCTGGGCCGTAGTGATTCCCATCTCCTCCATGATCCACATGTCCTCGGGTCTGAAACGGTGTCGCTCCATCAGCGCCTTCAGCTTACTGTAAAACACCTCGGCGTGACACCTGCTGACGACGCTCGCTGGACTCGCTGGCTCCGGCATCCTGATGGACAGCAGCGGGTGTCTCTTTAGGAAACTAGCGAACCAGTCGGCGCTGGCTTGTTTGTTCTCCCTCCAGGAGGGTGGTGTTTGCAGCGGGTGGCTCTTGGCCAGCTGGTAGGCCAGTTTGCGGATCGCTCGCGGCGGGAGTGCGTAATAAACGTCGGACGCCAGTAAAACGTAGGCGACGAGCTCAGCCTCCAGCTCGGGGCTGAAGACCTGCCGCGCACCGATGAAGCCCACGGCGCAGCTGGGGAGCTCCTCGCTTCCCTCCACCTCCTCGCGGGGGATTTTGGTGCAGTAGCGGGCTAGTGTGCGGTAGTTGATGCCGAACTCTTCGGCCGCACCGCGAATGGTTTTCTTGAACACCAGCACCTGCCGGACAGCCTTTAGCATGGTGTCAGGAGCCGTACTCGCACGGTTGGTCTTCCTTTTGTACGTCCTCACCATGATAGCGCTGAAAAGGAACAAAGGATTCATCCTTTACATAAATTAACACAAAAACAGTTAGGTCCATATAACATATTTGGACACAGGCACAATTTTTACCAAAAACATAAAACATAGTACAGTATTGGGTAAAGTAATTTGTTTATATTACTATTAGTGCTGTCAAACTATTAATCGCATCCAAAATAAACGTTTTCGTTTACATAATATATGTGTGTATATTTATGATGTATTTATAAAGACACAAATGCAGCATATATTTGGAAAATATTTACATTTATATATTTATATTCAAATTATATAATATATACATATATTTAATATATAAACACATTTTTTTCTTAAATATATACATACATGCGTGTTCGTTTTTGTATACATAATTACTACAGACACATATAATACGTAAAAAAAAAAATTTAACTTGATTAATTAGTTTTTATATTACCACAGTAACTATAAGTAGATTACTATGGCATGGTTCAAAAACACTACAGTATTTACTATAAATTACTATATTATTTTTTCATGCGTGATAATGTAAGAGAAATTCGCTGGACGTTTAAATGTTTTAAACACACTTTAATACCCAAGAATAGATAATTAGTTGTAATTTCCAGCCATGTCAGATTGGAACCCGTCCAGTGCGCATGCACGGATTGAGCATCATCACACGACGCGATTGAGACGCCACAGCACTGTAAACACACTCAGAAGACAGCATGCAGGAGTCTGACCTTTCTTTCTGCATCCGTCGAAGAGCTCTCCGAGTGCCCACGTGACCCCGGTCTTCCCGCCTCTTAACAGACACAATGAAAACCAGTTGAACTAGTACCATCGGAACTAGCAGAATTTCACCATCAGGCCTTTATATCATGGTCTTTGATCCACCAGCACAATCTTATATATGGAACAATAAGGATATCTTATATAAACACAAATAGCTGATAATGGTTCCTGTAAAACTACACCAACGTTTTTAAGGCTGTTTCTCCTGAAGTCTGTACGTTATTTAAATATCAGACAATAATTAACATAACAGTGGACTCTGTTATATAATATAATATAATTAGTTTTTCTCTTTATTTCAACGAGACACTGTGTTTTTGCCTTATTATGTTTATTCATATTGGAATCACCTGACAGACAATATTGTTTGGAAAAAGGTTTAATCAATATTTAACTACAGAAATTACCCAGCCAAATATTATTTGGTAGAACTGTAAATCTGATATTGATTTTAGTTTCTCTTTTTGTGTCAGTTGCCTTGAAACTGTGGTACGTTTGTTTTGGCGTTGGCCTTTTGTAAAATAAAGACTTGGCAAACTGTCTGTGATTTTATTTATACAATATATTGACAGTCGTTTTGTTTTGGAAATGTGTTATTTGGTATCTTAGGTAAGTCACGTTTACATTATATTATTAATATTTTACATGCTAAATTTCATAATGTAAGTTCTCCTGCAAAAAAACCTTGGTTTTGTATTTTTTAGGAAGGAAATTGAGCATTATATTGATACTATATGATTTTATATTAAACAAAAGGCAAATCAAACGGAGAAAGTTTGTAAACGCTTTAATATTTGTATATACATTTCTATTAGCATACAGCCCCTCTAGTGTATAATCGTTTGTTTATATACATGTTATATACACACAATAAAATTAAAATAAGCCTTAATCTGCGACCTAACTAAAACTAGTCCACAGCAGGGCGTCAAAAAGACGTTAACGGAACATTTTGTTAGGTATGTTTAAATAAAAAGCCCGCGAAACACGACAAGTCTGGTCATGTTAATATTAAGGTAATTATTAGCTGAAAGGGTAAATTAACACATGTCACTTGGGGACGCAATTGTCTTAGGAACAAAGTTCAACCTTTCAGTTTAAATTTCCCTTCATCACACTAAATGTGTGTTTATCTGTTACCCAACAGATTACCAATAAATATGAACATTAGGAGGGCAAAATCCACACAAGTGTCCTTGTTTAAGAACACAACATACATAAGGTCTGCCAGAGAAAGCGCGTTTGTTTATTAGTTTGGACTCAGATCCTCCCGTGTGACAACTAGCCCTGGTCTCGTTTACAGTAATGTCTGCTTCGTTTAACACATTTAACGGTCAGTCGCGGATTTAATAAGTTGATATGTGAAGAACTATACTTCTGCTCGTTTATCCAGAAACCATCAAGGACTAAACAGCGAAATCCCACGAGAAAAGCTCGTTTAATGACATTAAAGCACGACAGTGGGGAAAAACGCATACAGAGCAAAATAAAGAGATAAAACTGAGAGCACACGCACCAGCGGAGCGATGAAGCCGTGGGACTCTTCCGCGTGGATCAGCGGTCACAGCGCCCTCTGCTGCCCCGGAGGAAGTGATCCTCGCTGGGCGTCAGTCCCTCCACAGCCCGCTGCAGAGCTCCACGGTCACTCTGACATCAGCACAGACCATAAACACAGTCTAATTAAAATAACAATATAAGCACATATGATGAATTCTGTTAATATCAGCCAACAATATTTGCATTTCAACTAACTTAAAAGATTGTGTCAACGTGTGTGTGTGTGTGTGTCTTGTGTGTGAGTGAGAGTGACAGTGTGTGTATGTATGAGAGTGACAGTAAGTGTGTGTGTGTACGTGTGTTTAATTATTTTAATACTGTGTTACTCGTTATGAATTACAAGATGTTACAGTCCATGACAATATAATATTCTTTGCAAAAGTGTCTTAAAAATCTGAAAATCATTATTGATTTATTTCTAATATTTCAACTTTTTTTTTTTTTACTGGATATTGCATATAATGCATTTTCATATGATAAATATTTGCGGTTCTGTGAAGACAGAGGTATGTTTTTATTGTTTAAGGTATGCATAGGTGAAATATTATCTCATAAGAGTTGAAATAGCAGAAACAAGAAGGATTTTGTCCGTTATGATTTATTGATATTTCTACACATTGGCTAATTTGTCCGTAACAGAGTTCACAAACAATAAATACATCTGTTTTTTTTTTCATTAAAAGTAAACAAAGTTAGTAACTTGTGTTTTGCGAGCACTGAATTATTCAAATTAAATATGTTTTCAATAAGATACTGATAAAAAATATATTAGTGAAAAGTTTTTTTTTACTTTCTGCAATGCTTAATGACAGAATCACCCATAAATATATATATTGACATGATGTAAAAGGATAAACATATATGAGATGGCTCATAAGCAGGTCTTGTAGCCACAACCTTTGTGTTTCCGTGCTACAGCACACTTTATGACACCTTTCTCAGGAGCCACACGACCCAGAACCACTATCACATAAACTAATAGTGCACTAAACTAGAGAAGTACTGAGATTAATGCCCTCTGAACGATGATTATAACCGATCATAAACACCGCACATGATGCAGATTACTCTGTGATTGAGGCATGCGGGGGGGGGGGATCCTTTCTCAGAGGTTTGCTTTGTACATGCCTGCGTGCGTGAGTGTGTGTGTGTGTGTGTGTGTGTGTGTGAGAGAGAGAGTGAGTGTATGAGTGTGTGTGTGTGTGTGTGTGTGAGAGTGAGTGTATGAGTGAGTGTGTGTGTGTGTGTGTGTGTGTGTGAGAGACAGAGAGAGAGAGAGTGAGTGAGTGTATGAGTGAGTGTGTGTGTGTGTGTGTGTGTGAGAGTGTGTGTGTGTGTGTGAGTGTGTGTGTGAGAGTGTGTGTGTGTGTGTGTGTGTGTGTGTGTGAGAGAGAGTGAGTGTATGAGTGTGTGTGTGTGTGTGTGAGTGTATGTGTGTGTGTGTGTATGTGTGTGTGTGAGTGTATGTCTCTGTGTTATCTTTAGATAAACTAACAAATGTGCTTCATTGTTTTGTTTTTTATTGCTGAAGAGTGTTAAACTTCTTCTGTGTTCTTCTGTACAGACGTGATTGACTCGTCCTTCAGTCTGAGGTTTATTCATTACACTTTTTGGTGTGAAACGCTTTTATATTTGCTATAAATAGAACTTATTGTATTAAAAACAATCAAGCCCTGCTCATATTTAAAAAGTAACGCGAAAGTAACGTAACGCATTACTTTACATAAAAAGTAATGTAATTAGTAACTTTTTTAGAGAGTAACGCAATATTGTAATGCATTACTTTTAAAAGTAACTTTCCCCAACACTGTTATTATTCAGGTCAGATTGCAGTTGGTGCATGACACACGTGACCTGTATCGTCTGTTTCTGAGTTATTTCCCTCATTCCCCGGAGAACATGCCCAGACATGCTCCGGGAACGACTGCATGCTCATAAACATTTACATTAAACATTTAGTCATTTAGCAGACTCATAAACATGCATGCTCATAAACACACGGAAACAATACAACATGTTTTCCTCCTGAAATAGAGTTTGTTATGAGCTGGTGTCGGTGGACTCTGGTTTCTGTTTGCACAAGCAAATGCAGCTTAGAGAGAAAACCAGACCATCTCAGACACAGTCCGGGTCACACTACTGTTTTTTGTGATTGATGGAGAGCCTCTGCAGATGTTACGTTTACATACTGCCAAAGTATAATGAAGTTAAGTGGCGCAAGGGAGGTAATCTTAGACATGTGTTCCTGTTGTGTTTTCTCCCCTTGCCCCTGTTTCTCCATCTCCTTTGATTAGCCATTTGGTCCTGTTTGTTACCCTCGTTTAGTTTTGTGTTTAAGTGTTATCTGTTCCTTGATTCGAGTAATACATGCACTGACTGTTCATCAGTGAAACCAACCTACACACAGTGGCGCAGTGAGTTTGGTCAGAGGTGAGCGTGGGTGTGTTTGTGAGGCTGTTCAGAGGTCTTCTCCATTGGTTAATGTGTAATCTGAGAGCAGAATAAAGCTTGTCGCCAGTGTTTCTAGAGTCCGAGCGTTCCGGAGCAGAAAACATGAGCTACGGTCTGTTCTTCTCCGCTGAAACATGGGCTCTGCTCATGCTGTTTGTGGCTCTTCTGTTCATGTAAGGTTTAGTATCGTAATATTAATGAGTCAGTGAGGAGTTTGTAGAATTAAAATCTGTCACAATATCTGTCGAAGAAGCTGTTATTCATACGGTTCTGATGTAATTTCCAGATACGGATCCTGGCCTCATGGTATCTTCAAGAAGCTGGGCATCCCTGGACCCAAAGCCCTGCCGTTCTTCGGTACGATGCTGGAATATAGAAAGGTGAGTCTGTGGTTTTAAAGCACATACCTGATATTGTGTTTAACTTGGATGCTTGTTAGATCTCCCGGTTCAGTCCATCTCGACTCATATCGCAGGTTTGAAGATCCTCTCGCTTTAATAAATGAATCTAATGTTAACCTGGATGTTGTTACTTTAGCGTAATTTCTTTGGATTTGACTCTAAACATGAACACATCCGTCTCTATACTTTCAGGGGTTTCACAATTTTGATGTGGAGTGTTTCAAGAAGTTTGGACGAGTCTGGGGGTGAGTGTGAGACTAAGGGATGAATCAAAGAATATCTCGCACAGAACTGATTCAGATCTGAACATCAGTTTGAAATGACAAACACGATTGAAGGTCTTTATAAGAGCTGTAATGAAGAATCATTATGAGATGCTGAATGTGAATCAATCGTGCATGGACTCTTCTGAATTGAATGTTAATATTGTTTGTGTTTCTCACAGTATCTATGATGCGAGGCAGCCCGTTCTGTGCATCATGGACCAATCCATCATCAAAACCATCCTGGTTAAAGAATGCTACTCGCTCTTTACCAACAGAAGGGTAAAATCATGTCAAATCAAATACTGATTTGATCTATCGAGAACGTCATTTATTTCCCAAAATGTGTTTTGAAATATGACAGAGGCCCTAAAGCAGGGCTCACCAATAGGGTTGTGTCTCGTTTGAATTGAGTCGATTCCAATGTGATTAAATAATGATATCGGTGTCTTTTTTTTAGCAAACCATTTATTGGAGCCGAATACCATGAAAAAAATCAACAGGCTACATAAAAACTGGACTCTAAGAGCTGTTTGTGTGCAAAATAGAGCTGCATGATTCTGGATAAATGTAATATTTTTCTCAATGGAAATTGTGGTTCTCTTATGATTCTGAAGAAAATAATATTAGACAACTAAACAAAATCACATGTAATTTATGAATTACTTACTCAAGATGTACTTGTTTCATTACTGGATGAATCCGCGTCCTTGAACGAGTCTCGTGTATGATTCAAAGACAAATACATTGTAACACTTTTCACCCCCCACTGGCGTAGCAATGTAATCAATAAATCTTCATTTGAAATATCAAATTACTTTCAAAAGGAGATTTACTCTATTTTAATAGCTACCGTACATATCAGAGTTTATATCTGAACTATAAGCTTTTATAACAGTGCTTCTGTGATTTGAATGTTTGTAACACAGAAATAATGATACCATGTGGTTTAAAAGACTGTAAAGCTGTTTGATTCATATACATGACAGCTGCTAGATCAGCAGAAGCGCGGATGCAGGTTTAAATCACGCTGACTGATGTGATCGTTCACTGCACGGATGAAACAACATTGTGATCGCACACCTCAAAGGTTGAGGAATGAAACAGACAAATCATTTTACTTCAGGAATAGAATCACGTTGGTGTTTGAGTCATGTTCGCGATCTTTAACGATCTATTAAAGTAATGTTATGTTGGTGGTGACACCTCTTTTGCAACATGTTAAGCTATTACTTAGCTTTTGGGGCTTCTGATCGCAAATGCAGCCAAACTTTGGAGCGCTTAGATTAGCGAGCAAGGTCCTAGCTCACACCGCTCCTCACAGATATAGAAAAAAAAAGCGTATAGGAAACGATAGGTGGAATCGAAATTGTAATTTGACAGCAAGTATCTGATTCCTGACCTTAAGTATCCGATTCTGGAATCGATTTTCGATTCCCAACCCTAGTCACCGACTTCGGTCCTGGAGGGCAGGTGTCCTGCAGAGTTTAGCTCCGACCCTAATCAAACACACCTGAAGCAGCTAATCACGGTCTCACTAGGTACACTTGCAGGTGTGTTGAGGCAAGTTGGAGCTAAACTCTGCCGGACACCGGCCCTCCAAGACTAAGTTTGATGACCCTTGCCCTAAAGCATTGGTGGGGAACGTTGATCCTGGAAGGCCGGTGTCCTGCAGAGTTCAGCTCCAGCCCTGAAAAACCCTTGAAACAAATACCTAACTGCATCCTGAAAACCTTGATTAGCTGGTTCAGATGTGTCTGATTAGGGTTGGAGCTAAACTCTGCAGGGACACCGGCCCTCCAGGATCAACGTACCCTTCCCTAAGGGACATGGTGATGATCAAAAACATGAGATGTAAGAGTTTGTGTCTTTATCTCCATTTGTCCTCTGAACCGGCAGAACTTCCGTCTGAACGGGCCGCTGTACGACGCCGTGTCCATCGTTGAAGACGACGACTGGAGGAGGATCCGCAGCGTCCTCTCGCCCTCCTTCACCAGCGGGAGGCTAAAGGAGGTCTAGAAACACTCACACATAGATGTCATCTCTACAGATAAACCTTCAGTCATCTTAGAGAGAAACCCAGAGTGGAGCTGAGGTCTAACTGAAGTAATAGTATCCCTAGTAATTAGTAGGTAACAATTACCGTACTGGCAAGATTTCACCTCAAGATGACTCCTTTGAACTACAGAACGATTCATGCTAAGAAAGATGTGTTTGATTCATTTCAAGCTTGTATTAAAATCTCTGTTACCTGTGTGTGATGAAGCCGATGTTTCTCGCTCTAGATGTTTGGCATCATAAAGACTCACTCTCATATTCTGGTTGATAATCTGGGGAAAACAGCGACGCGAGGAGAAGCCGTGGATATTAAAGAGTGAGACACACACTCCAGAGTCTTACATAATATGGCTTCTTGTTATCTGAATAGATAAGATTCTGCAATAGTATCACTGTAATTACCAGAGCAAAGGTGTTCAGATGCCTCTCCAATCTCCCTTTGTTAGTCAGAGAGAGTATAGGATTTATGTGTGTATGTTAAGAATAGTTTTTCTCTTTGTCGTCGGCACGTGTTCAGGTTCTTCGGTGCGTACAGTATGGATGTGGTGACCAGCACAGCGTTCAGCGTCGACATAGACTCTCTCAACAACCCTAAGGATCCGTTTGTGACCAACATTAAGAAAATGCTGAAGTTTGACTTCTTGAACCCTTTGTTCCTAATCGTCGGTAAACTGCTCAACTAGTCCTGTTAGTTCAACACACTTTAGAGTATTAAACTTGGTGTCTCTTTTCGATTCCTTCACAAGCTTTATTTCCATTCATCGCCCCCGTCTTGGACAAAATGGATTATGCCTTCTTCCCGACATCGGTCACCGATTTCTTCTACGCCGCTCTACAGAAGATCAAGTCCGAAAGAGTTGCCAAGGATCACAAGAAGGTACGACTAACACATGGCATGCATGTACTGATACGTTGCTTTAGATAGAAACGTATACCAAATGCATAATTGCGTTGCACCTTCTTGTAGAAGCGAGTGGACTTCTTGCAGCTGATGGTTGATTCTCAGACAGCAGAGAAAATGGAGGACACGGAGAAAGGTGAAGCATCTCAGATATTAGATTAACAGCTTGTATCGTATTCTAAGGCATGTTCCTCACACCTTGTTGCGTCCAGGTCTGAGCGACCACGAGATCCTCTCGCAGTCCATGATCTTCATCTTCGCCGCGTACGAGACCAGCAGCAGCACTCTGTCCTTCTTCTTCTACAATCTGGCAACCAACCCAGAAGTCATGAAGAAACTGCAGGAAGAGATTGACCAGACCTTCCCTAACAAGGTAGAGCTCAGAGAATCAGCAAGCGGGAAGAGTTTGAGACGTTAACCTCTGTATTGTGTTGAAGGCTCCGGTGGACTATGAAGGCATCATGAACATGGACTATCTGGACGCGGCTCTGAGCGAGTCTCTCCGGCTGTTCCCCGTCGCTGGTCGACTCGAGCGGGTCTGTAAGAAGACGGTGGATATCAACGGCCTCCTTATCCCTAAAGATGTGGTGGTGTTGATCCCGACATACGCCCTCCACAGAGACCCGGATTACTGGAGCGACCCGGAGAGCTTCAAACCCGAGAGGTTAGGCAATAACCACAGCCTGAGTTTACACTAAAACCCAACAGAGTAACTGCTTCTGCCTCTTTCCCAGGTTCACTAAAGACAACAAGGAGTCAATCGACCCCTATATGTACATGCCCTTCGGTCTCGGGCCCAGGAACTGCATCGGGATGAGGTTTGCTCAGGTGACCATGAAGCTGGCCATCGTGGAGATCCTGCAGAGGTTCGACGTCTCCGTGTGTGACGAGACTCAGGTAAGTAGACGGATCCACCACATGGTCTCACATGAGGACTGTGTTCCTTCACTCACGCTGACCGTCTCTTACTCTTACAGGTTCCTCTAGAGCTTGGCATCAATGGTTTATTGGCTCCCAAGAACCCCATCAAACTCCAGTTCAAGCCTCGGAAAGTTTCCCTCTCAGAAGATATTTGTAAAACCAACAAATCATGAAGCCATTGTTCGACTGGTTTGCTTCTCTTACAGTCTGAGGAGGTGGTTTGTACAGATGTAGTCTCTAGTCTTCAGAGAATAAGATTCTCGGGGTCTTTGGACTCCTTAATAACTTTACTTGTAGTGAACATCAGATTCTGCTGTCGTCTGGGACTTTCTGAGAGTGCAAACCATGATGCCATTAGATTCGTATTTAGAGGTTTTACCTTGTGACAATTGAGGGAACGGAGTAGATGAGGTTAATCTTTATAAAGAAATGGAGATATTAAATAAAATACATCTGCAGATATATATCTGACGTGTGTGTGATGGACTGCATTCACTACACAACACAACCTTACATTACAGCTCAACGAGTTGCTTGAAACGTGGCTTGGTTTAAAGAGACTCAGTGCTTGTTGCACAATCATGCAGTTTAAATAATAATTCAGTGTGTGAAGAGAAAATATGCCATTTACAGCAAGCAGGTACACACAACTGTCATCTCTCTCGATTGATAAATAATTGAAATACATGCTATAATTAATTAAAATAAATAGTCTTACCGCACTATTTCATCTCTTTGTCTGATTTGAAGCAGGCGTAACGGACGAAAATAACCGTTATTTGTACCCTTCCGCTAATAAGAGCAATACAAGTCTTTAACTTGGCAAATGACTAATTAACCATGGAATGAGAGGAATAATCAACGGCTAGCCGTGAATTAAAAGGGCAGTTCTTTACCTCAGCATCGTGCATTATAATCCTGTAATGTACGGCTAGCTGTTGGTTATACTTTACGTATAACACAAGCTCTTGCACGCTATTTATTAGTAAACACGAAACATACTGATTTAAATGGAAATTAGCCGTGGTGTGATTAATCTCCAAAAACGTCCAAAATAAATGTTAATTTCTGACTGATTATGTAAATCATCTCTGCTTCAGATCTTCTTCTGTAATATTCACATTCAGTATTTCCTCATTGTTTATCTCTGTGTATATCCTCCGTCATCAAAATGCAATAACACACAGCTGGCCTCTCCAGAAACATGTTTAACTGAAGAGGAAGATAAGGGAAAGACATCTTTATTTTGATTTATGAACAGAAGTAGAGCATATTAAAACATAACTAGCATCACGTGCGCAGACACAGCTGCACCCATTTGTTCCAGTTGAGCTCGTGAGGAAAGACCCGTGCCAGTCTGAGCACGCAGTCCACCGTCGGCTCGTAAAACACCGTGCCAGCGTCCCTCTGACTGACCTCGGCCTCACCTTTGACCCGCGGCGCTCTGGGCTTGGAGAAGAGCGACGGTTTGTGCTGCTGGACGATGTAGCGCTTCTTCACGCAGCCCATATCCACCAGGACCTGACCACACACACACACACACACACACACAAACATGCACACAGACACGCACACACACACAGACACAGAGAGACACACGCATAAGCCCAGCCCTGCGAGTGGCCCAGTTCAAGCAGATTGTGTGTGTGTGTGTGTGTGTGTGTGTGTGTGTGTGTCTCTGTGTGAATGTGTGTGTCACCTGCAGCAGTTCCAGCACCGCCACAGGCTGCAGAACCTGACTGTAGTGCTGCAGCAGCTGGGATTCCAGCAGAGCCGGGCTGGACATGACGTGCAGCAGCAGAGACTCCAGCATGCCTTTACACACGGGCCGATTGAGCGAGCCGTCCACCGCACGCCACGGCCGGCTGACGAACCGCACCGACCCGCTGAGAGAGAGAGAGCAGACCAACACCACACAGTCATCAGCACATGCTCCAAAGTGTTTCAGAGCCATGCTTTCTACTATATCACCTCTGCATCAAATTACAAAAGCACTAGTTGAGGCTAATGCGAGGGTTAACCCAACTATGCTGAGAAACATGAAAAAGGTCCATCAGAACCGAGCATCACAGAGATGAGTGTGTGACTCACTGTGTGTCCTGATCAGCAGCTCCGTCTGAAACAACAACAACAGAAACATCAACACACACACACACACCACAAACCAGAGTCAGAACAACTCCAAACACACACCTTTCATCTGAGAGGAGGCGGGGTCTGTGTTAAGCCCCGCCCCTTTGTCATCTGACATGTGCTGTTCTGAGCCTCCGTCGACTTTGTGGACCGCCTCCTCATCATCAATCTCCATGGAAACAGGCTGATTGACAGCTGTGGCTGTGGAGACGGGATCCTCCTGTAATTCTGATTCTAGGGCCCGCCTCTTAGCAGGTGAGGGTGTGTTGTGGGCGGAGTCGAGGGCGGGGCTTCTCATTGAGGACACCTGCTGTATCTGCACACTCGCACACCTGGTCTTTAACAGCCAATGAGATGCGGCCTCCGCACATACCAGCCTCTGAGAGAGAGCGCCCGTCTCCACCAGCTGCTCCTCGTCCACCAGATCCTGCACACACACACACTCAGCACAGCTAAACCCGCAGGGTACGCTCACTCATCACAGGTTTGTCTCTCTCTCACCTGTATGTACTGCTGGAGTGTTCTGCTCCGCCCATCCTCGGGCTGATCCAGGTGTATGAAGCGCTCGCAGAGGTCCTGTCTGTCAACGCCAAACTCCGCCTCCTCCTCCACAGCGTGCCTGATCTCTGTGACCGCCTGCACATCCTGCGCTCCGTAGCCCAGCACGCTCACACAGCGCTCCAGGAACGCCGGCGGAGCGACGGGATCCGAGCAATACACACGCGTGAAGAACAGCGGGAGAGACGGAGGAGCGGACGGAGACAGAGCTGAGACAGCGGCAGCTACACGAGACACACAGAAACACCAATGAGAACACCATGAGTGTGTGTGTGTGTGTGTGTGTGTATATGTGTTTGTGCGTGTGTGTGCGTGAGTGCTGACTGCTGCTGAAGAGTGTGTGTGTGTGTGTGTGTGTGTGTGTGTGTGCTTACTGCTGCTGCTGAAGAGAGTGTGTGTGTGTGTGTGCGTGTGTGTGCGTGAGTGTGAGTGCTGACCGCTGCTGCTGAAGAGTGTGTGTGTGTGTGCGCGTGTGTGTGCGTGAGTGTGAGTGCTGACCGCTGCTGCTGAAGAGTGTGTGTGTGTGTGCGCGTGTGTGTGCGTGAGTGTGAGTGCTGACCGCTGCTGCTGAAGAGTGTGTGTGCAGGTGTCTGTCTCAGCCGCAGATGGACGCTGCAGGTGTTGACCATGATGCTGTCGGTGCTGCTGGAGTTGTGTGTCTGTGAGCGCAGGACTCCATGTGAGTAATAGCCCCTCATTAGCAGGTAATTAGTGTGAGACGCCTGAGTGGGTTTGACTTCTAGCCTCCTCTTCCTCTCATCATCCTCCTCCTCCTCTTCCTCCTCCAGCGCTTTAGTGAGGCTGAAACACACACACATACCGTCATCTGTAACGAGTATTTGGCGCATATATTGTTAACGAGTCTTTGGCGCATATATCTGTAACGAGTCTTTGGCGCATATATCGGTAACGAGTCTTTGGCGCATTATTACGTCCGCTAGGCGTAAGACGCAATAAATTAAAAGGACAAGACTTCCAGCAGGCAGTCAGACCAAAAAGGACCCAAACAAAATCACAATCACTTATAAGGTACATTTATTGTAGATAAATTAGGGAAAACCACCAATAGTTAGCAGATCTCCTTAAGGGACCCACGGTCCAACCAAAAAATAATATTAAAGCAATACAAATTTGTTGGCAAAGAAATGTAAAGAGGAAAAGAAAGCTAGCTTAATCTAGTGGCATTTTTCATCAGAGAGACCCAAGGCCAAAATAACAAACAAACCCAATCTAAAAATAAATCAGCAATATAACTAACCTACCACAAAGAAAGGAAAGGAAAATAAATACAATCAATCTAACCTAACTACTCTTAACATAAACAGCATACAAATGAGGGTTTAAACAAAAGAAAGCAGATCTCTCCTACATTTCTACCACATTCCAAACTAAACCAATAATCAAACGAAATATTCAAAAACACTAAAGACAGTTTGGTCTGGCGGCCAACGGGAAGCCTGGAGTAATGCGACCGGCCCGAAGACACACCCGCTCTCTTCTGAAGAACGGAAGATCCATTTTATAGAGAACCGTCAGCTGATCACCCAATTACTGCTAATAAGCAGCAAGACCTAGCAAATCGCGGTGATCTGAAACTCAAGAAAAACATACAACAGAATACAAATATTATGAAAAACACAATAAGAAACAAACATCATAACGTAACACGCATATATCGGTAACGAGTCTTTGGCGCATATGGTCGGGATAACGAGTCTTTTGCGCATATCTCGGTACGAGTCTTTGGCGCATATATGGTAACGACGTGCGCATTATCTAAGGCTCGCATATATATCGGTAACGAGTCTTTGGAGCATATATCGGTAACGAGTCTTTGGCGCATATATCGGTAACGATTCTTTGCGCGCATATATCGGTAACGAGTCTCATTGGTAGATTCATATATATCGGTTTTGTCTTCGCATATATCCCCGTCAGTCTTGCGCATTATGGGTTAACGATCGTATATCGGTAACGAGTCCTTGGCGATTTGAGCGCATATATCGCGCTACGGTAACGAGTCTTGGAGCATATCGGTCTTGGGCATCCGGTAACGAGTCTTTGGCGCATATATCTGTAACGAGTCTTTGGCGCATATATCGGTAACGAGTCTTTGGCGCATATATCGTAACGAGTCTTTGGCGCATATATCGGTAACGAGAGTCTTTGGCGCATATATCGGTAACGGGTCTTTAGCACATATATCGGTAACGAATCTTTAGCACATATATCGGTAACGGGTCTTTGGCGCATATATCGGTAACGAGTCTTTGGTGCATATATCGGTAACGAGTCTTTGGTGCATATATCGGTAACGGGTCTTTGGCACATTTATCCGTAGCAAGTCTTTAGTTGCGTATATCAGGAGTGAGTCTTTATAATAATAATAATAATAAGTTACATTTATATAGCGCTTTTCTAGACACTCAAAGCGCTTTACATAGTAAGGGGGCTATCTCCTCATCCACCACCAATGTGTAGCATCCACCTGGATGATGCGACGGCAGCCATAGTGCGCCAGAACGCCCACCACACACCAGCTTATTGGTGGAGAGGAGACAGAGTGATGAAGCCAATCAGTGTATGGGGATGATTAGGAGGCCATGATGGTCAGAGGCCAGTGGGCTAGTTTGGCCAGGATAACACCCCTACTCTTTTTCGAAGGACATCCTGGGATTTTCAATGACCACAGAGAGTCAGGACCTCGGTTTAACGTCTCATCCGAAGGATGGTGCTTTTTCCAGTATAGTGTCCCCTTCACTATACTGGGGCATTAGGACCCACACAGACCACAGGGTGAGCACCCCCTGCTGGTCTCACTAACACCTCTTCCAGCAGCAACCTAGTTTTTCCCAGGAGGTCTCCCATCCAGGTACTGACCAGGCTCAACCCTGCTTAGCTTCAGTGGGCAACCGGTCTTGGGCTGCAGGGTGATATGGCTGCTGGCCATAATCGCAGATATAGAGTCTTCAACGTGTATATCAGTGCGTGTTAACCGTGTACAGTACCTCTTGACCATGTCGCTGTCCATCAGCGTACTGTCCACCACCACGATCTGCTGCGGGATGCTTACATCCACAGACAGCAGCCCCAGGGTCATGAGGGTCAGGCAGCAGGCACCAGCGCCCCCCGGAGTGTCCATCGGGAGCTGCAGCATGCCCTGCGTCTCTTCCTCGTCCGTCTCTGGCTGCGCTCCCGGTGACTCGGGCTCCTTCTGGAAGGAGAAGCTGTTGGGTCTATCGCTTCCGCCGGCCTCGTACAAACCCGTCAGCAGATCGAAAGCCTCGTTATAGATGGTGCTCGGGAAACGCCACGTGAAGAACCTGCGGCGAACAATGTTGAACATGAGCGCACTACAGGCTGTCTGGAACCATGAAAACTCTGTTTGGTGTGAGAGTTACTTGTAGTAGTGCTGTGAGAGCTGGTAGGACATGGGCAGGAAGGGCAGCGCGTGGCACTTCAGGCCGTAGAGCGACGTGGGCCGCCGGCGGTTCACTAGCGCACGACTACGACACATCTGGAAGGCCTGAGACAAAACCTCCTCCCTGTAGAGCGTGTACAGACAGAACGTCTGACACACCGAGAGATGGGCATGATCAGTGACATGTGAACACTATCAACATATGTGTGTGTGTGTGTGTGTGTGTGTGTGTGTATGTGTGTACCTGGAAGGGCCTGTAGTTCTTCATCTGGTCGTTGGTGAGAACTAGTGTGCTCTGAATCAAATTAAACAGCACCAGAACATCAATATCCTCGATCCTGAAACACACACATAATCATTACAGTCCAACACACAAACACAAGCACCACTAATGAACACAGAGAGGATTAACTTATGTCTGAACCAAAAACATGAGCATCTTCTAAAGCAAAATAAAACCCAGCAGCACAAGAACTGAACCTGGAACTTTACTTAACGTAATAAATGTACTAAACAATAATAAAGCTTAATTTAGTGCATGCACACACCTCTTGACGATGTCTTTAGTGCGTTCAGTCGATCCGTCTCCGATCGCAAACACCTTAAACCTGACAACACACACACACACTTGATAAATTGTGAATTGGAAAATTGTGTGAGTGTGAGCGTTTGAGTGAGTGAGTGAGTGAGTAAGTGTGTGTGTGTGTGTGTGTGTGTGTGTGCGCGTTTGAGTGAGAGTGTGTGTGAGAGAGTGTGTATGCATATGTATGTGTGTGTGTGAGTGAGTGAGTGTGTGTGTGTGAGTGTGTGTACTTGTTGAAGAGCTGCTCTCTGGTGTCTGGTATGATGACGTCGCTGGAGCCGCAGCTGGAGCTGAACTTTGACCTCAGAGCACGAACAAACTCCTTATACTCTACAGCACACACCTGTAACACACACACACACACACACACACACTATAGGCACTTCACGAATTCATGTGATTCATAGAGTCACGATCCCATTTCAAACTGGATCTTATTTTTTCCTATAGTTTATTAATGCTAAGCCAGCTAACATGATGAAGAGGCTTTCACAGTCACCAAGAGAATTAATCGTTTGTATGGACGTGTAGAAGATTTAGGTTTGAGATTGAGAAACAGCAACGCATCACTTCAGCGTCTCACCGTCACATCACTATAGTCTCCAGTCCGGTTCATGAGTTTGGCTATCAATTCTTTATCCTGATACATCTCAGCCAGACAAATCCTGAAAACACAACATCAAAAGAGACTGAACCATGTGTTGTTACTCTGAGGTGAGCTCGTGTGTGTATGTGTGTGTGTGTGTGAGTGAGAGAGAGTGTTTGCGCACACACACACCTGTAGTTCAGGCAGGTCTGCGGGTTCTTCATGATGTAGCGCGCTCGACGGCCGACAGACAGCGATGTTTTATCCAGAGATGACTCAAACTCAGCGTGCAGTATGTCACGCACCACTGTCCAGGGCACGAACGGTCCCTTCAGCTGCACACATACACACACACACACACACATACAGTTTAAACAAGACTCCATGACTGCTCAGTGCTAATATCACCTAAAGGGCGGGTTTGCTTCTCTTCTGATCGGTTTGTGAGAGTGTGTGTGCGTGTGTGTAAGTGAGTGAGGTTGGGTGCGTGTGTGAGAGTGAGTGAGTGTGTGAGAGTGTGTGTGAGTGTGTGTGTGTGTGTGTGAGCGTTTGAGTGAGTGAGCGAGTGAGTGAGCGCGTGTGTGTGTGTGTGTGTGTGAGTGAGTGAGCGTGTGTGTGTGTGTGTGTGTGTGTGTGAGTGAGTGAGTGAGTGAGTGAGTGAGAGTGAGCATTTGAGTGAGTGAGTGTGTGTGTGTGTGTGTGTGTGTGTGTGTGTGTGTGTGTGTGTGTGTGTGTGTGTGTGTGAGTGAGCGAGAGAGAGTAAGTGAGTGTGTGTGTGTGTTAGTGTGTGTGTGAGTGAGCGTGTGTGAGTGAGTGTGAGTGAGTGAGTGAGTTTGTGTGTGTGAGTATGTGTGTTTGAGTTAGTGGCTGAGTGAGTGTGAGTGAGTATGTGTGTTTGAGTTAGTGAGTGAGTGAGCTTGAGTGTGTGTGTGAGTGTGAGTATGTGTGTTTGTGTGTGTGTGAGTGAGTGAGTGAGTTGAGTGAGTGCGTGTGTGTGTGTGCGTGTGTGTGTGTGAGTGAGTGAGTGAGTGGGAGTGAACGGTGTGTGAGTGAGAGTGAGCATTTGAGTGAGTGAGTGTGTGTGTGTGGTGTGTGTGGGTGTTGTGTGGGTTATGACTGTGTTGTGGTGTGTGTGTTTGAGTGAGTGAGTGAGTGATGTGAGTGAGTGAGGTGTGTGTTCTGTGTGTGTGGTTCGACTGTGTGTGTGTGTGTTTGAGTGAGTGAGTGAGTGAGTGGATGAGTGAGTGAGTGGAAGTGAGTGGCCTGTGCGTGAGTGGTGGTGTGAGTGTGTGTGTGTGAGTGAGTGTGTGAGTAAGTGAGTGAGTGCAGTGGAATGAGTGAGTGAGTGAGTGAGTGCCTGTGCGTGAGTGTGGTGGTGAAGTGAGTGTTGTGAGTGAGTGAGTGAGTGAATGAGTGTTTGAGTGAGTGAGTGAGTGAGTGAGTGAGTGTGTGAGTGAGTGAGTGAGTGAATGAGTGTTTGAGTGAGTGAGTGAGTGAGTGAGTGAGTGCCTGTGCGTGAGTGTGTGTGAGTGAGTGAGTGAATGAGTGTTTGAGTGAGTGTGTGAGTGAGTGAGTGAGTGAGTGAGTGTTTGAGTGAGTGTTTGAGTGAGTGTGCGTGTGCGTGTGTGTGAGCGTGTGAGTGTGTGTGTGAGTGAGTGAATGAATGTGTGTGTGTGCGTGTGCGTACCTTGTGGTTGAGGAAGTGGCTGGCGACGCGGCACAGCATCAGCAGGCTGTCCTCCATGTGTGTCCAGATCACTCTCTGTCTGGTCATCTGCAGGAGAGCGCTGCGGTCCGTCTCGTCCTGAGCATGGCTCTGCTTGGTCGGGCGCACTGAGACACACACACACACACACACACACACACACACAGTTTAAACACATGACTTCATGACAGTTCAGTGCTAATGTCCTGTCAGTGTTAGTCACCATTCTTCTTCTTGCGGGCCGGTTTGCTGCTCTTCTTCTCTCTCTTGCGTTTGAGGTTTCGTCCTCCGCGCACCTTCTGGTTCCTGCTGGACGGCTCTGAACTGGTGCGCACCTCCTCCTCCAAGACAGCAGGGGGCGCCACCTTCACGCCGCTCTGAGCCGCTGCGGACACAGAGAAACCGCTTCACTAGTGCAATTATCAAACCGGCGTATAATCTGATGGAACACAGGCTAACAGCATTCATTAAAGTCTTTGAAATAACGCAAAGTCGTGAAATGGCTTCTGCGGTTAAGCTAAATTAAACTATTATTAATGAAATAGAAGCACTGTGTTCATCTACACACGAACAGCTCATGCACTGCTGTTTAAGCATCTCCGTTCACATCGCCATCTTCCCAAATTTGAAATGAGCACTTATAAAATGTCTGTAGTCAACAGAAGAGAAGCGTTAAAGGCGTTCTGTGTGTGTGTGTGTTAGTGTGAGTGTGTGTGTGTGTGTGTGTGAGTGTGTGTGTGTGTGTGAGTGTGTGTGAGTGTGAGTGCGTGCGAGTGAGTGAGTGAGTGAGAGCAAGTGAGTGAGTGAGTGTGTTACCTGAGAGCGTGGCAGGTTTGGGCAGTGGGAGTTTGGAGAGCAGGTTCCTCAGTCGGACCGTATGATGGGTTCCTTTCTCTTGGGTTCCAGTGCTCTGACAACAACACAAGCACATTAACACACCACTGCAACACTGCCCTATACAGTGTGTGTGTGTGTGTGTGTGTGTGCGCACACCACTTTGCTGGTGTTGATCAGGTGATTGGTCCAGGTCCAGTTGCGTTTCAGATGGCTGAAGAAGGACGAGTCCAGTCCGCCTGCGCCCCGCCCGTCGCCGGGTATAACGCCTTCATCCACCACATCACAACTGCCCCTAGCAACCAATAACACAACGGCACATTACATCAGCCAATCAGGTGGCAGACAGTCCAGCCTGAGCCAATCAGAGCATCTGACTCACTGTAACGTGTACAGCAGCCTGGTGTTGTGCTCGATTGTCACGACGACATCAGACTCCTCCGTCTCCGCTGCACCTTCGCTAGGACGCAGCCGGGTCATACCTTCAGTAAACCATTGTTAAAAATGCAATTAATGCAGGTCAGCCCCAGCGGTTCATGCAGGCGGTGTGTTCGTACCTAGAGGAGTGTTGAGGGACACACACAGCAGGTCGAACCAGAAGTTCTCCACGTCCTGCGCGCTGCTCAACACATAGTGTCTCCTCTTGAACGGACGCAGGCTCTCGATGGCCATATTATAGTGCGGGTCACACACCGTCGTGTCCACGATCGTGGCCTTCGACTTCAGGAACACAAACACCTGACACACACACACACATGAGAGCATGTTGTTAGTCTAACACATGACGCGCGCCACCTGTGATCATGTTACCCAGGCGAGCTCACCTGGTCTTTATCCATGTACTTCTCAGTGGGGCCAAACTGCAGCAGACCCATGAAACACAACCGCTGCAGACTCTCGTGGAAAGTGAAGATGTACTTCCTGTGAGAGACACCATCATCCCCTCATCAGCATCAATACAGCACTGAGACAAAAGTGTGTGTGTGTGTGTGTGTGTGTGTGTATATGTGCGCGAGTGAGTGAGTGAGTGAGTGTGTGTGTGCGAATGAGTGTGTGTGTGTGTGTGTGTGTGTGTGTGTGTGTGCAAGTGTGAGTGAGTGAGTGTGTATGCACGAGTGTGTGTGTGCGAGTGTGTGTGTGTGTGTGTGTGTGTGTGTGTGCACGTGCGAGTGTGTGTGTGTGCACGAGTGTGTGTGCGTGTATGTATGTGCGAGTATGTATGTGCGAGTGTGTGTGTTTGCGCGTGAGTGTGCGTGCCCGTGTGAGTGTGTGTGTGTGTGCGTGAGTGTGTGCATGCGAGTATTTGTGTGTGTGTGTGTGTATATATATGTGTGCGTGTGCACGTGCAAGTGTGAGTGCGCACGTGTGTGTGCACGTGCGAGTGTGTGTGTGCACCTCTTGTGCAGCAGCTGTCGTTTAATCTCAGCAGGCAGGAACAGGATCAGATAATGCTGCTTCACTGGGTCTTTCAGATACTGCTCCAAACCTTCAACCTAAACAACATCAATGCACCACGTGATTATTCAAAACACTATTCTTATTGTTTTTTCTATTATAAAATTAAGCAAATTAATAACGAAACAACTATTTATTTTACATAAGAGCCAAACTGCAATACCAATAATCATTGTAGTCTTAATGTCTTTGCTTCCAAATGTTTTACGAGCTTTTATTTTGACAGAAAACCACAGAAAGCTTCTGTTCAATTGACAACAGATTCATAAATGATCAGTAATTCAGCAATGTTATTAAAACTTATAGCACAGATGGAGGCGCCGCTCACTTAAAATACTCCCTCATTTCTGGTCATACAGATCAGAGTAACATCTTTCAAACCTGTACATGTACAATAACAACTAAACATTGTGCTTTTGTAAAATAAAGAAAGCAAACAAGATGCTTTCTGCCGTGAGCTGGAGCGAGAAACCGATATTAAAAACATCTCTAGAGAGTGGAAAATAAACCAATTAGAATTAAAAACAAATATTCTCTATATTCTTCTATATAGTGAAATAATGATGTCATCCGAGTGTCGCCGACTTCATCTCTTAAACCAATGACAAAAAAGCACTAGTTTATCAATAAATCATTAAAATGTTCATGCAGCCTTCTTATTGTTTTTCCGTGACACATTCATAATCATTACTTCTGCCCGTGTGCGCTTATTAGGCAATTAAAGACTCATTATTATGATTCTAATGGTTTATTAATGCTTCAAATGAACAGCTACTAGTCGACCACACACATGCTTAGTCGAGCGCAGTCTTATGCAAACGTTACGTAAAGAAGCTCTGCAGGAGACTAAACGTCTTGTTCTCATCGGACAGCGTGAGTGCAGTCAAACCGATGATATTACTGAATGTTGAGGTGTGTGTGTGTGTGTGTGTGTGTATGTGTGTGTGTATGTGTGTACCTGGTAGTTGATCTGCACGACCTGCATGAAGATGCTGAGCGGCAGAGACACCAGAACATCACTGATGAGAGCCCAGCCGAAGCCATAGCCCTTGTGCAGCGGGATGGGAGGAACGTACCTCTTCCAGCTGTTCTCCTTCACATACACTAGAGAGAGAGAGAGAGAGACACAGAGAGAGAGACAGAGACACAGAGAGAGAGAAAGACACAGATAGAGAGACAGAGACACAGAGAGAGAGAGAGAGAGAGAGAGTATTATATGGACAGCGATGGAACTAGACTACAACAGTTCACGTCGCAAGTTGATTCTGTACATCGTCATCATATAGGGCACCGTTCTTCATACAATAACATTTTACTTTTGTTCTTCACAGTCCTCGAATGACCTACAGTAGGAATATATCTTCTAGCGACATATCTAATTGGCAAATTAATTTGTATGTCTGAATGATAATAGTGTGCAATAAAGTTCAGTTTAAAAAGAAAAAAATATCCAGAGAGAAATCTTAAAAATAAATAACAGTTTAGCCGTTTCGAAGTCTGGGATCTTCTTTATAGAATCACAAATGCGCACAAAAAAAGAAACACGATGTAAAAATGTGGGCTTGAAGTCCGCGCACAAAGACCTTACAAAAATAACAATATAAGTTACCAAAAACATTTGCTTCAAAAAGTGTATTTACACGGAGTTTCGAATGAGTCAGTCATATCAATTTTAATTTACTTCTTTCTGCCAGTTTTCCTGGCCGCTGTTTTGGGTTTGACCGTTTTCCCCTTCTTGGCTTTGCTCGCCTTGGCAGGTTTGGCCACCTTCGCCTTCTTGACAACTTTCTTGGCTTTGACAGGCAATTTCTTCTTCTCAGCTGCCTTCTTCACGGCGACTTTCTTCGTTTTCTTAGGGGATTTCACCACTTTCTTGGGTTTGGCAGCAACTTTGGCTGGCTTCTTGACTCTCACGGGTGCTGGTTTGGGTTTCTCTGGCTTCTTGGCGTCCTCGGCTTTGGCCAGTTTGAAGGAGCCTGAGGCTCCTATACCCTTGGTATGGCGCAGAACCCCACTGACCACCATGCGCTTCAGGGAGAGTTTGATCTGGGAGTCGGCGTTGTTTCCCACCTTGTAGTGGTTCTTCACGTACTTCTGGATGGATTATTTTTGGTCTTGGATGTGGGCGTAGCTGCCGTCTCATCCATGGTCGGTCCTTTGTCTTTGTTCAGGTCCCACTTAAAATATGTATTTGAATAACCCAAACTGAGAGCTGCCGAAAGTGTGTGTGTGTGTATACTTATTTTCCACCATAATTTGCAAATAAATTCTTTAAAAATCTTACAATGTGATTTTCTGGATTTAATTTTTTCTTATTTTGTCTCTCATAGTTGAGGTATACCTATGATGAAAATTACAGGCCTCTCTCATCTTTTTAAGTGGGAGAACTTGCACAATTGGTGGCTGACTAAACACTTTTTTGCCCCACTGTATATATACATATATGTGTGTATGTGTGTGTATATATTTCATTATTTAAATATTTTTTATTTTAAGCAATGTCTTAAATATTTTTTCTTGGTTGTAAAAAAAAAAAAAGAAAAGAAAAAAAAGAATGCATGTACTTATTTCACAGATCTATTCTTGTTTTATGTATTATATAATCGTTTGTTCCTTATTCATGTAATGGACAATGCTTTGGCAATACTGTGCAAGTCATGCCAATAAAGCTCATTTGAACTTGAGAGAGAGAGACACACAGAGAGAAAGAGAGAGAGAGAGAGAGAGAGAGAGAGAGAGAGAGAGAGAGAGAGAGAGAACTGTCCCTTTAAAAGCAAAGATGCACAGATAAGCGTTTCATCATCTGAAGGGTAATGCACTGTACTCCCGCTCACCCCTGAACTGTCCTTCGGTCTCGCAGGGGTCCTCGTCCGGCGGCGGCGCAGCGTCCAGAGCGGAGCGTCTGAGCGGGTGGCCGTGGATCAGGTACCACAGGAAGGAGTGGACCATGCGCAGACGGGGCATCTTGGGCAAGAAGCCCATGGAGCGGCCGAGTCCTGGAACTGACACAAAAGCAGCTGCAGTTAGGTGTGTGTGTGTGTGTGTGAGAGAGAGTGAGTGAGTGTGTGTGTGTGAGAGAGAGAGTGTGAGAGAGAGTGAGTGAGTGTGTGTGTGTGTGAGAGAGAGTGAGTGCGAGTGAGCGTGTGTGAGAGTGAGCGAGTGAGTGAGCGAGTGAGCAAGTGTGTGTGTGAGTGAGTGTGATTGCGTGTCTGTGTGTGTGTGAGTGTGCGTGCGAGAGTGTGCGTGCGCAGTGCGAGAGTGTGCGTGCGCATGCGAGAGTGTGTGAGCGTGCGTGAGCGTGCACACGTGTGTGCGAGAGTGTGTGTGCGAGAGTGTGTGTGCGCGTGCGAGAGTGTGGGAGAGTGTGTGAGTGTCTGCTAGAGTGCATGCGATAGTGTGTGAGTGCGCGCGAGACTGTGTGAGTGCGCGTGCGAGTGCGTGCGATAGTGTGTGAGTGCGCGCGAGAGTGTGTGTGTGTGTGTGTCAGAGAGAGTGTGTGTGTGTGTGTGTGTGTGTGTGTGTGTGTGAGAGAGTGAGTGAGAGTGAGTGAGTGAAGTACCCAGCACAGGCTTGAAGGACTTCAGTGTTTTGACGCCCATCTGCTCGGACACTTTCTTTAGGCCGCTGCTGTGAGACGCTCGCGGTGCTTTACTCTCCTTCCCCTCCGCAGCGCTAGGCTTCAGCTTCTCCGGCTGAGGCTCGGCGCTGGTCAGAAAACACAGACAGACAGTTAAAGCTTAGTTCACCCAAAAATGAAGCATCCTAGGTGTGTGACTTTCTTCTTTCAGACGAATCCAGTCAGTTATATTAAATATTGTCCTGACCAAGCTTTACAATAGAGCCCATTTCATACGTCTTACGTCACCCGCCGAACGTCTTCCTTGTACCACAGTCAGCAGAAGTGATAGAAAAGTGTTTGAATATGGATATTTATCTTTCAAAAACGCATTGGATTTGCTACAGGGTGCCTTTATTCACCCCCCAGAGCTGAGTGAGGGATGTTTTATTACAGATACGCACACTTTATGTCACGTCTTCTGAACTGGATCCAGCAAACACCTGTTTATCCACATTATAAAGCTTGGTCAGGACAATATTTAATATAACTCTGACTGGATTCGTCTGAAAGAAGAAGGATGCTTCAAAGCGAGTAAAACACAGCCGGATGTTCATTTTTAGGTGAACTAAGCCTTTAATGCTGCTCAACAAGGCTGTGTTATTTCATTAAAAACACTGTGAAAATTCTGAAATATTATTAGAATCTAAATCAGCAGTTTTCTATGTGAATATGTGCTAAACTGTAAATCTACTGTATCTTTACACGTCTTCACTGTCCCTTCTGATCGATGTAACGCAACAGGAATTAAGTGGTGTATGTGAGAGTGTGGGATTGTGGGTAATGTGCGGTCTCTCACCGGGCGGCCGAGGCAGAGCTGGACATGCGCAGGCGGATCTGCTCAATGGCACATTTCAACAGCGGATCGTCAGGCGTCACAGACGGGTGAACCACGAACTCCACCTAAGCGCTCATAACAGAAACATACTTACAACATTTGTCTACGAGGAGAGGCTTAACATCATAGGGATGCACGAAACTGGATTTTTGCCGATATGTTGATATTTTGCTGATAACCAATATATCGACTTTTGGCTATATGTCGATTTTTGCCAATATCTGATGTGTCGATTTTTGGCGATACCCGATATGTCGATTTTTGGCGATATCCGATATGTTGATTTTGGTGATATCTGATATGTCGATTTTTGCCGATACCCGATATGTCGATTTTTGGCGATACCCGATATGTCGATTTTGGCGATATCCGATATGTAAATTTTTGCCGATATCCAAAATGTTGATATTTTGCAGATATCCGATATGTCGATTTTTGCTGATATCCGATATGTCGATTTTGCCGATGTGTCGATTTTTGCCGAGATGACGAATTTTGCATTTATCTTAAATTTCGATATTTTTGTCGATATACGATATGTCGATTTTGCTGATATCTGATGTGTCGATTTTTAACGATATCCGATATGTCGATATTTTTGGCTGATATACGATGTGTTAATTTTGGTGATATCCGATATGTTGATTTTGACGATACCCGATATGTCGATTTTTTGGCGATATTCGATATGTCAATTTTTGGGCGATATTCGAAATGTCGATTTTTGGCAATATCCGATATGTTGATTTTGGCGATATCCAATATGTAGATGTTTTTTGGGATATCCAATATGTCGGTTTTTTTTTGCGCTATCCGATATGTCGGTTTTGCCGATATCCGATTTGTTGATTTTGACGATACCGATATGTCGATTTTTGCCAATATCTGATATGTCGATATGTCTATATTTTTGCCGATATCCAATGTCAATTTTTTTCACTATCCGAAATGTTGATTTTGCAGATATCCGATTTGTTGATTTTTGCCCATATACGATGACGATTTTAGCCGATGTACATTGTCGATATTCTTGCAGATATCTGATATGTCGATTTTTGCCCATATTCGATATGACGATTTTAGCCGATATACGATATGTCGATATTTTTGCAGATATCTGATATGTCGATATTTTGCCTATATACGTTATGTTGGTTTTTGCCGATATCCGATATGTCGATATTTTGCCTATATACGATATGTTGATTTTTGCCGATATCCGATATGTCAACATTTTGTCGATATCTGATGCCGATACCAATATATTTTATTTTACGTTGCTTGGAATCAACTCCAAGTCTTAATTTTGAGAAATACTTATGAGTGTGTGTGTGTGTGAGTGCGAGTGAGTGAGCGAGTGTGCGAGCGAGTGTGTGTGTGTGTGTGTGTGTGCGTGCGTGAGCGTGTGTGTGATGTCTTGTGTGTGTGTGTGTGTGTGTGCGAGTGCGAGTGAGTGAGCGAGTGTGTGTGTGTCCGCACCTTCTTCTGCACTCCGTCCTGTATGACGATGGTGCAGTAGAGTTTGAGGAGCCCCTCTCGAGACAGCGATCGGATCAGTCTCACCACAGTCTTCTTACACACTTTAGTGTTGATGCCGTCCTTCTTCTCCTCATCCATTAGCAGCTTTTGCAGCCTGATACACACACACACACATACACACACACACACACACACGTCTGTACGTCTGCTGCGTCTCCAGCGCTGAGAGCGCACGAGCGAGACTCTTACGTGAAAAAGCCCTCGATGATCTTTCTACAGCGCACCGCCTCGATGATCATGTTCTTGCGCTTCAGCAGGCGATACGTCTCGTGAACCTCCACCTTCTTCGACTCCTGCAGAGAAACACACCGTCAGTCACACAGAAACAAACCTGCTCAGCGAAACACACACACACAAAATGAGTTGAAAATTATCGGCATATCTGCAAAAATCCTCCAGACTCACCTCAATCAGCACCTCCACGATCACCGGCTGCTGTGATTGGCTGGCGCTTGTGCTGGGGGCGGAGTCAGCAACCTCAGCCTTCTGAGAGGGTTTAGCTCCGCCTCTTTGCGCCGAGGGCTTCTCTGAAGGACACAAGCACGAATCAAAATCACATCCATTAAAACGCACACGAGTCGTGATTGGTCACTCACTTTTGAAGGGCATGGCCTGTTTGCTGAAGCTGAGTTTGGGCTGTTTGGGTGAGTGTGTTTTGGGCGGTGCTTCCTTCACTTGCTGCTCAGGGGCCCCGGCGGTCGGCCCCGGCTTTGCTCGGCTCTGAGGCTCGGGTTTGGAGAGGTGTGAGACACGCAGGTGCTGGCTACGCTGACGCTCTTTAGTGAACTGCTGGTTGAGCTGGCTCTGCTCCACAAACAGCTTGCTGATGTACTTGGTGGTTCTCTGACGGCCCTCATCCTCCATGAAGCCCTGACACACACACAAGAAGAAGCATTCTTCACAATAGGATTGTGACTGAAGACATTTTACCACCGGATAATCGGCGTGTAACAACAGCGATAATACCGGTATCATTGTGGGGGGGGTTCCCTCTTTTCCTCGCTTTCCTTTGCTTTTAAAGCTTTTAAAAGTGCTGTGCACCTTTCACTTTGAGATTAGCAACAATTCAACGTAAAGCAATTGTTTGTTCCCTCTTTTCGAATTAGCGTCAATTGCTTGAATGCGAAGCAATGCCAAACTCACTTAGCCAACAAACAAATCATATAACTTTTATTAACAAAAGCGAATGAAAATAAACCATGCTAAAATAAAATAACAAACAAATTACACAAAGTTTAAATAGGTATAAAACTAAAAATCTGCAAACACTGTGGAACTAATTAAATAAGAAACGATTGTTTAAAAAACCTTCCAAAATTACCTTAGATAAACCGCAAAAGTCAACGGTTTTAAAATCCAAAATATTGCCAAACAGGCAGGTGCTTTTGCATTTCATTTATAAACTAAATCATCCTCTATCGTCTTGTCCATCTCTCCTCATTCTTCTTGTATGTCTCTCTTACCTCACTCTTGTCTCTCGTATCACTCTTCTTGTCTGTCTCGTCCCCTTACTCTTCTTATCTGTCTCACCCCGTCTGCCTCGCCTCACTCTTGTCTGCCTCACCCACCTCACTCTTGTCTGTCTCACCCACCTCATTCTTGTCTGTCTCACCCACAGCACAGTTGTCTGTCTCACCCACCTCACTCGTGTCTGTCTCACCCTCCTCACTCGTGTCTGTCTCACCCATCTCACTCTTGTCTGTATCACCCACCTCACTCTTGTCTGTCTCACCCACCTCACTCGTGTCTGTCTCACCCTCCTCACTTGTGTCTGACTCACCGACCTCACTCGTGTCTTTATCACCCTCCTCACTCGTGTCTGTCTCACCCACCTCACTCGTGTCTGTCTCACCCACCTCACTCGTGTCTGTCTCACCCTCCTCACTCGTGTCTGTCTCACCCTCCTCACTCGTGTCTGTCTCACCCAACTCACTCTTGTCGGTCTCACCCAACTCACTCTTGTCGGTCTCACCCTCCTCACTCGTGTCTGTCTCACCCTCCTCACTCGTGTCTGTATCACCCTCCTCACTCTTGTGTGTCTCACCCGCCTCACTCTTGTGTGTATCACCCGCCTCACTATTTTTGTCTCTCTTGCCGCACTATTGTATGTCTCACCCACCTCCCTCTTCTTGTCTTTCTCACCCCCGCACTCTTGTCTGTCTCACCCCCTCACTCTGGTCTGTCTCACCCTCCTCACTCTTGTCTGTCTCACCCACCTCACTATTCTTGTCGGTCTCTCTCACCTCACTATTCTTGTCGGTCTCTCTCACCTCACTCTTGTCCTGTCTCACCCAACTCACTCTTGTCTGTCTCACCCAACTCACTCTTGTCTGTCTCAACCCCCTCACTCTTGTCTGTCTCACCCAGCTCACTCTTGTCTGAGACAGGTGGGTGATACAACTCACTCTTGTCTGTCTCAACCCCCTCACTCTTATTCTGTCTCACCCAGCTCACTATTGTCTGTCTCACCCACCTCACTCTTGTCTGTCTCACCCACCTCACTCTTGTCTGTCTCACTCACCTCATTCTTGTCTGATAAATGAAATCCGATCTGTGATGTGACTGCTGTTGTCTCTTACCTTGATCATGCCGATTCGCTCCAGTAATCTGCAGATCATGCGTCCCTCCAGCTTCCCAATGTTTAGTCGTCCTCGCAGCACCAACTGTGAGATCCCTTTGGTCCCGGTCGACACCACTGCAGCAGCCAATCACAGTGCACACATCACCCACATGACACAAAGACCCACCCACTAGTGTAACCGTAAAGCTAGAACAATCGCTCAAACTCTAGAGAACCGTGAAGTCTACACCACAACTATAACCTGCCTATAAAGATAACTATAATGTTAAACTATCTTTCATTAACAACGGTAATTAGAGTTAATGCTACAATTATTGTTATCATAACAGTTATTATTAAAGTTGTTATTATAGTTATAATTATAATTTTCATTACCATTATAACTTAAGATTTTATCTTTATTACAGTTATCATTATCGACACTGTCGTTAACATTTTAGTTTATCATCACTGTAACATAAGATTTTTAATAATATAGATGTTATTATTAACATTACAAACAATGTTATAGTCATAAGTATTATCGTTTACATTACAATTATCATTATCACAATAACTTAAGATTTTATCAATAAAGTAATAGTTATCATAGGTATTATCTCTAACATTATAGTTATTGTTAGTTACAATTATTGTTAGCATCATTATAGTTATTGATAGTTATCACCAACATAGTTACAGTTATCAATACTGTTAACACCAGTTACACTTTATTTTAAGAAGTCCTTGTTATGGTGTGATTACACATTTAAATACTGGGTAATATTAATAAACTACATGTACTTACTGTATGGTTAGGGTTAGTATTGGGGTTCGGCTTAAGGTTACTTGCATGTAATTATGCATAATTTATTGTTATTATAATAGTAAGTACATGTAACAAGGACACCGTACAATTATAGAATTAAAGCATTAATTAAAAGTATTAACGTTATAGCGGTCAAAATGTACAATTATCAGTATTGTTAAAGTTATCATTATAGCTAGTATTAACATTATATCTGTCACAATTGACCATTATCGGTCTCATTATATTTATTGTTACAGCTAGTATTAGCATTATAGCTGTCACAATTAACGATTATCGGTAGTGTTATAGTTATAGCTAGTATTAACATTATATCTGTCACAATTGACCAGTATCGGTATTGTTATAGTTATCGTTATAGCTAGTATTAACATTATAGCTGTCATTACAGGTAGCATTATCATTATAGTCATCATTAGCTGTCGTTATAGGTATCTTTATGGTTATCATTATAGCTCTTGGTGTGCCTGAAGGCTGCGGTACATAGCGAGAGTTCAAGCAGGGTCTGACCGATGTCGTAGGCCTGCGTGAGCAGGTCGCGCTCGATGATGCGCGGCTTGGCGAGGACGCTCCTCTTAGCAGACGCATCGCCGTCTTCATCGTCGTCTTCCTCCTCCTCCGCCTCCTTCTGTCCGTACGGCTTCACCAGCTTCAGACAGCGCACAAACACGTCCGTGCCTAACAACCAATCAGACGAGCCCGTCAGTTCATCGCTCTGCATCTGCTCCAATCAGACGCGCTACATTGCGTGACCTCTGACCTCTCAGAGTTTTTAAGGGTCCACCGGCAGGGTTGATCTCCTTCAGAGGGATCCTCACCACGGTCACCATCTTAGCGGCCAACATGTACTGATACATGCGCCTGAAGGTGTCCTCGCTCACACGCTACACACAACAACAACTCGCGACATTACTACAACATCATCAGCGCTACAGAAATCATCACTCTTAGCTTTAATAAGCTACTCTTAATTACTGTCACAGTTATCATTATAGCTATCATTATCGTTAACATTATAGCTATCTTAAGCTACTCTTAATTACTGTCACAATTATAGCTATCATTATCATTAACATTATAGCTATCTTAAGCTACTATTAATTACTGTCACAATTATCATTATAGCTATCATTATCGTTAACATTATAGCTATCTTAAGCTACTCTTAATTACTGTCACAATTATAGCTATCATTATCATTAACATTATAGCTATCTTAAGCTACTATTAATTACTGTCACAATTATCATTATAGCTATCATTATCGTTAACATTATTGTTATCTTAAGTTACTCTTAATTACGGTCACAGTTATAGCTATCATTATCGTTAACATTATTGTTATCTTAAGCTACTCTTAATTACTGTCACAGTTATCGTTAACATTATATTGTTACCATTATTGTTCAAGTTATAGTATTTATTATAATTATAGCTATTATTTTGTGATGACAAAAAAATTGGATTATGATAATGACAATTGTAATAATAACACTAACTTTAAATATAACTATTATGTTAATAATGATTACTTCATAAATAACTGATAACTGTAATGATAACGATGCCATAACTGTAATAATAACTATAACGACAAATATAAATGAACCGTAATAACTATTGATATATAATGTTAAATATAATGATAACTGTAACAACTTTAACATTAACGATAAAAAAATTACCAATATCATTAATGATAATAACTGTAAATGGGACAATAACTACAACATTAACAATAACTATAACATTTATAATAACTGTATCATAAACGATAACTGCAAAGTATGGATGCGTGATATTTTTGGACCAATATCTGAATCGGCCGATAATGACTTTAAATGTAAATATAGGCATCAGCCCGATATTAAAAATTACGCCGATACAGCATTACGGATAAAAGTAATAACTTAGAGACTGAAAACAAAGCTTTAATGTACTGTTATTATAAAAGAACGTCATTATTATTTATTTAATAAGTTCTTGTTAAAAACTAGCCAAAGTTAAAATAATTTTCCCATGATTTCCACACAGGAGAGGCTTTGTGTTGCTTCCAAACAGAAGGAAATATATCGGTATCGGCGAGAAGCAGTTGAAAATATCGGCAAAATCCAATATCAGCATCCCGAATGCAACGGTGTCTGTACATGTGACAGTAAGTATAAGGTTGAGGATAATACGGTGGTCACCAGCTGCTCGCGGATCTTCACTATGATGCCAGTCTTGTCAGGCAGCTCAGAGAGGAGGTTAGATGTGGACTCCATCAGGATATCATACTTACTCCTCCTGACCAACACACACACACACACGCACACACACACACACGCACGGTAGAGTTAGTGTCTGTGTGTGTGTTTGTGTCTGTGTGAGTGAGCGTGTGTGTCTGTCTGTGAGCGTGTGTGTAAGAATGTGTGTGTGTGTCTGTGCGTGCGTGCGTGAGCGTGTGTGTGTGTGTGTGAACGTGTCTGTGTGTTCACCTGTCCACGTGGAAGCGCTTGAGCAGCAGCAGCAGGGAGTGTTGTTGTGCTCCAGACGGCAGACGAGCCACATATGACTGTAGCGTGATCAGGCCGTTCCTGTCCAGAGTCCCCCTCAGGTAATGCATCCTCCCCGCCTCCATTCTGACCAATCACAGCACACCATCACATCACCTCAACACTAGTGCACTACATACACTGCTTACTAGCTCTCAATGAATTGTATGCAAAATAATACATTTATATATCAGTGGTTGACCGATTTATCGGCCGATTTTTTTTTTTATCAGCCTTGGTGTGCAGGTCTCTCTGTGTGTGTGTGTGTGTGTGTGTGTGTGTGTGTGTGTGTGTGTGTGTGTCACCTAAAGGTGTGTGTGTGCAGGTCTCTCTGTGTGTGTGTGTGTGTGTGTGTGTCACCTGAAAGTGCATGTGTGCAGGTCTCTGTGTGTGTGTGTGTGTGTGTGTGTGTGTGTGTGTGTGTGTGTGTGTGTGTGTGTGTGTGTCACCTGAACGTGCGTGTGTGCAGGTCTGTGTGTGTGTGTGTCACCTAAAGGTGTGTGTGTGCAGGTCTCTCTGTGTGTGTGTGTGTGTGTGTGTGTGTGTGTGTGTGTGTGTGTGTGTGTGTCACCTGAAGGTGCGTGTGTGCAGGTCTGTGTGTGTGTGTGTGTCACCTGAAGGTGTGTGTGTGCAGGTCTGTGTGTGTGTGTGTCACCTGAAGGTGTGTGTGTGTGTGTCACCTGCAGGTGCGTGTGTGCATGTCTCTGTATGTGTGTGTGTGTGTGTGTCACCTGAAGGTGTGTGTGTGTGTGTGTCACCTGAAGGTGTGTGTGTGTGTGTCACCTGAAGGTGTGTGTGTGTGTCACCTGCAGGTGCGTGTGTGCATGTCTCTGTATGTGTGTGTGTGTGTCACCTGAAGGTGTGTGTGTGTGTGTCACCTGAAGGTGTGTGTGTGCAGGTCTCTCTGCAGCTCTCCCTGCCAGCGAGCGCGTCCCAGTCTCTCCAGGATACAGTAGCAGGGGTCGGGCAGCTTGAGTTCGGGGTTTCCCTCGGGTCCGATCAGAGCTCGATAGCGCCGCTCCTGAGACGCCACCAGCACCAGCCGCTCGCCCCACCTGCAGCACACACACACACACACACACACGCTCAGCGATTATATCATCAATCATATCTAATGCGTGATTTCACATCATCAACAATTTGGCCAAAACCATAATTTTTTTTTTAATGTGTAATACATACGTTTTATGTGTAATATATATCAACTACATGTTAAATGTATTGATGTCTTGCATTGAACTGTGTAAATACATTAAATTATGCAATAATTTGACTGAAAAGATGGCTTTATAAAAGCTAGAAATCTGTTAAAAGATTAATTTCTATCAGTGTGAACTACGGCTGGACGTCCAATATTACGTCCCCTTATGTATGTCGTTAATGTAAACAATGATGTAAAATGAAGACGGGATGACAATAAGGTCAATTAACGAAAACTATGACTATATTGGCTGTTATGTGTTATGGTCTGGTGATGAGGATGATGTGGTCTCTCACCGGCTCTGCGCCTGATCCAGCGTCAGCGGCGCTCGGACGTCAGCGCTCACATCCACACGCTCTCTGAAGAACACACAGGAGCCCTGAACACCATCCGCATCCGTCACCACACTCACCGGATACACCTCCTGCAGCTCCACCTCACGCTGCCGCTGGATCCCGGTGTCCCGGTCCACCTCCATGTACCTGAGAGAGAGAGAGAGACATCAGAGACACACAGAGAGAGAGAGAGAGACAGATATATACAGAGAGAGAGAGGGAGAGAGAGAGAGAGAGAGAGAGAGACAGATAGAGAGAGAGAGAGACAGAGAGAAAGAGAGAGAGAGAGAGAGAGAGAGACAGATATATATAGAGAGAGAGAGAGAGGGAGAGAGACAGAGAGAGAGAGAGAGAGAGAGAGACAGATATATATAGAGAGAGAGAGAGACATCAGAGACACACAGAGAGAGAGAGAGAGACAGATATATATAGAGAGAGAGAGGGAGAGAGAGAGAGAGACAGATAGAGAGAGAGAGAGACAGAGAGAGACAGATATATACAGAGAGAGAGAGGGAGGGAGAGAGAGAGAGAGAGAGAGACAGATAGAGAGAGAGAGAGACAGAGAGAAAGAGAGAGAGAGAGAGAGACAGATATATATAGAGAGAGACAGAGAGAGAGACAGAGAGAAAGAGAGAGAGAGAGAGAGAGACAGATATATATAGAGAGAGAGGGAGAGAGACAGAGAGAGAGAGAGAGAGACAGATATATATAGAGAGAGAGAGAGAGACATCAGAACAACAGAGAGAGAGAGAGAGAGAGAGAGAGAGACAGATATATATAGAGAGAGAGAGGGAGAGAGACAGAGAGACAGAGAGAGAGAGAGAGAGAGAGGGAGACAGATATATATATATAATAGATAGAGAGAGAGAGAGAGAGAGAGAGAGAGAGAGAGAGAAGATTCGGAGCTACACGAACCAGTGATTAGAACGCGCCCATCACTAGTAAATATAGTCACCAGTGGCGATCTTCAATATTAAAGATTAATATTTTTGGTCGCAGTCTGCAGCGCTGTGTTTACTTTGACAGACACTCACGAGTCCTCAGACTTACTCAGTATTTACAGCATTACTCCGTGTTTACTACAGTACAGAGTGATGTCGGAGTGAGTACTATAGTGAAGATGGTGTGTACTGTAGTGAAGATGGTGTGTACTGTAGTACGCGTTACCGGTCGTGCAGGGTCACGGCTCTCCGCTCCTCCGGCAGCAGGTAGAAGCGGATCTCCGCGGCTCGGATCAAGCTGCTCCAGATGAACTGCTGACTGAGCGGATCCAGATTCAGACCGAACTCGGGCTGTCGACTCCGCAGCCGCAGCCACAGGGTCTGAATGCTGATCCCGTCCAAACCCTCCAGCGCCACCTCGTCCAGAACCGCGTCCAGCGGGTCCATCATCGTCACCGAACTGAGTCGAACTCTCACAAGAAGTCCTCGCTGCGCCGCTGCTTCTGCTGTCTGAGAGCTCTGGAGTACTGCCGCCTGCCGAGCACCGCCGGTACTGCAGCAACACACACTACACCGACGAGTGTTACTCACACACACACACACACACCGACGAGTGTTACTTACACACACACACACTACACCGACGAGTATGTTACTTACACACACACACACACTACACCGACGAGTGTTACTTACACACACACACACACACACACACACACACACACACACACACTACACCGACGAGTATGTTACTTACACACACACACACACTACACCGACGAGTGTTACTTACACACACACACACACACACACTACACCGACGAGTATGTTACTTACACACACACACACACACACACACACACACACACACACACACACACACACACACACTACACCGACGAGTGTGTTCATCACTTACTCACACACACACACACACACACACACACTAACACCGACGAGTGTGTTCATCACACACACACACCAACACCGACGAGTGTGTTCATCACTTACTCACACACACACACACACACTAACACCGACGAGTGTGTTCTCATCACTTACACACACACACACTAACACCGACGAGTGTGTTCATCACTTACTTCGGACACACACTACCGACGAGTGTGTTACTTACACACACACACACACACCGACGAGTGTGTTACTTACAGACACACAAACACACACACTCTCTCTCTCTCTCTCTCTCTCTCTCTCACACACACACACACACACAATAATAATATATTATTATTTAACTAAGCTTTATTTTATTTCAAGTAACAAAAGAGTATATTTTACCATAAGATTGAAAAATACACAACATCACAGTCTTTAAAATCAGCTGCAAGAGAATTTCACAATTTCCAGTTTTTACGATCTTTATGACAATAACAATAACACACTGCAAACTAAACACTAATTACCAAATTACAACAATACACTGCAAACACGTCTCAAAAACAAGTTATTATTCCCAAACAATAACGCGTGTTCTCTTCCATCAGCAGCATTCAGCCCATCGTGACACACTAATAGAGTATACTGCATTGATCCTGGGTTGTGTTCTGTCTCACTGCAATGCATCATATAAATGACCCGTCTCATAACGAGCGGTTTATGGGAGAATAAGAGACAGAATTATTGCATTAAAGGCTTTATTTGCAACAGGACAAGAATGCATGAAGAAATTATCAATAAAGCTCTCCAGTGTGCTTCCTAGATAATAACCGGCTTATCTGCATAACTTCAATCAGCTCTCGTACTGACGGCACCCATTCACTGCAGTGCATCCGTTGCTGAGACTCTGATCAGCAGGTGAACACTGACTGGACTCGTCTCGATGGAGGACGAGGAGGATGCATCTGTTTCTTCTTCCTGTCAGCACAGGAAATGATGCGATAACACACTCAGGTTGTGTTCAGTGCTATTCCAGTACAATGTGTTTCCAGTTATAATCATCTGATTATAAACACTGCCAGGGTGCATTACACGTTGGTACCTTCACTCCAGAAACATAATACAAAGATCTGAAAATGCATTTGATGAGCCCTGTATATCTGTGGCAGTAACTCACTGAGTTTGTATCTGCAGCTCCTGCAAACGTCTCATCAGCTCAGCTGCAAAGGTGTGTGGCGTCATCTTCACCTGTCACACACACACACGCACACACACACACACACACACACACACACACACACACACACACACACACACCTGTTTACTGAGATTAACAAGCTCATATCACACACATCTTGTCACATGCAGAGCTAGAAAAGAACATATTCACGCGTTTGTTTAGCTCACCGGTGTGTGCGGCAGATGTGTGTGTCTCGTGTCTCTCTCTTGTGTTCGGTGGTGTCGATGGCACACGTGACGCCGGTGCCTGTCGAAGGAACATATCAGTGTATATGATGAAAGTGTGGTGTCATCTCACTCCATCTCACTCCATCTCACCCACATCTCAATCCATCTCACCCACATCTCACTCCATCTCACCCACATCTCACCCGCTTCTTACTCCATCTCACCCCATCTCACCCACATCTCACTCCATCTCACCCACATCTCACCCGCTTCTTACTCCATCTCACCCACATCTCACCCGCTTCTTACTCCATCTCACCTGCATCTCACCCACATCTCACCCACATCTCACCTACTTCTCACTCCATCTCACCCACATCTCACTCACATCTCACCTGCTTCTCACTCCATCTCACCCACATCTCACTCACATCTCACCTGCTTCTCACGCCATCGCACCCACATCTCACTCACATCTCACCTGCTTCTCACTCCATCTCACCTGCATCTCACCCACATCTCACCCACATCTCACCTACTTCTCACTCCATCTCACCCACATCTCACCCACATCTCACCTACTTCTCACTCCATCTCACCCACATCTCACCTACTTCTCACTCCATCTCACCCACATCTCACCCACATCTCACCTACTTCTCACTCCATCTCACCCACATCTCACTCACATCTCACCTACTTCTCACTCCATCTCACCCACATCTCACTCACATCATAGCCGCTTCTTACTCCATCTCACCTGCATCTCACCCACATCTCACCCACATCTCACCCACTTCTCACTCCATCTCACCCACATCTCACTCCATCTCACCCACATCTCACCTGCTTCTCACCTGCTTCTCACTCCATCTCACCTGCATCTCACCCACATCTCACTCCATCTCACCCACATCTCACCCGCTTCTTACTCCATCTCACCTGCATCTCACCCACATCTCACTCACATCTCACCTGCTTCTCACTCCATCTCACCCACATCTCACTCACATCTCACCTGCTTCTCACTCCATCTCACCCACATCTCACTCACATCTCACCTGCTTCTCACTCCATCTCACCTGCATCTCACCCACATCTCACTCCATCTCACCTGCATCTCACCCACATCTCACCTACTTCTCACTCCATCTCACCCACATCTCACCTACTTCTCACTCCATCTCACCCACATCTCACCTACTTCTCACTCCATCTCACCCACATCTCACTCACATCTCACCTACTTCTCACTCCATCTCACCCACATCTCACCCACATCTCACCTGCTTCTCACTCCATCTCACCTGCATCTCACCCACATCTCACCTGCTTCTCACTCCATCTCACCCACATCTCACTCACATCTCACCTGCTTCTCACTCCATCTCACCCACATCTCACTTCATCTCACCCACATCTCACTCCATCTCACCCACATCTCACTCACATCTCACCTGCTTCTCACTCCATCTCACCCACATCTCACTCACATCTCACCTGCTTCTCACTCCATCTCACCTGCTTCTCACTCCATCTCACTTCATCTCACCCACATCTCACTCACATATCACCCACATCTCACTCAAAATGAGCACTGCACCTTACCTGCACTCCTGATCAGCTGCACGCTTCTGATTGGCTGCGTTGTGGGGAAGGAGGGTCTCTTTCTCAGACTCCTCCCCCTGTGAAGGCGTGGTCTGGTATCCTGGTAACCGTGTCCCTGGTGACGGTTCAACAGTGTGAGTGTGTTTCAGATAGACGTCAGACCGGAGGAAGAGCGGGAACAGACTGTCCCGTAACACCGCCTGCACCTGCGCATGCACCTGCTCAAACAGGCCTGAGTCCAGCTGCAGCTGCTGAATGCGCTCCCGTATGCTGCTCCTGGTCTCCGCTGTGATCCAGCGGGACACCATGCCCTCACACAGGTAGCAGCGGTACATGGCTCTGGCCAGCTTGAGCCGCCGCTGCGTGGTGTCCTCGGGAAGCTTCTGGAAGCCACAGCAAGCGAACCAGAACTCCAGCAGCGGTGCGCAGCCCAGCGTCTGCAAGAAGCGCAGGAACAGAGCCGTGCCATCGCAGTCCTCCAGCAGCGTGAGCAGCGTCTCGGCCCAGGGTTCGAACGGCCCATCCGGTGACCCGCTGCCCTCAGACTCGAACCCCAGATCCGCACCAGAGCGGTGCGCCGGAGCCTCCGACCAATGAGACGCAGTCTTACTGCAGTAGACCCCGCCCTCCTGACCCGGCACTGGAGGACGAGGCGCGTCCTCGCTGAAGACCCCGCCCACGTCACCACGGCAACTCATGATGCCATCTGAGCCTGATCATATGAATACATTAATTTATCAAAATTATTAAACAGATTCTGTGCAATAATGATACCCATAGAAAAATTTACTATGGACACTAATGACTTGAGCTTTGTGATTTTATTGCTCTTTTATATTTTTATGATTTATGTATATTTGAATGTAAGTGTAAAGTTGTTTTTCTATTTAAATGCTGTTAATCAGATT
>QVTF01024310.1:317500-325000 GCA_003573665.1 Oxygymnocypris stewartii | reverse complement strand
TATACTACAGTAGCGCATCTCTATAGTGCACTATACTACAGTAACATCTCTATAGTGCACTATACTACAGTAACGCATCTCTATAGTGCACTATACTACAGTAACACATCTCTATAGTGCACTATACTACAGTAACGCATCTCTATAGTAAACTATACTACAGTAACATCTCTATAGTAAACTATACTACAGTAACGCATCTCTATAGTGCACTATACTACAGTAACACATCTCTATAGTAAACTATACTACAGTAGCGCATCTCTATAGTGCACTATACTACAGTAACATCTCTATAGTAAACTATACTACAGTAACGCATCTCTATAGTGCACTATACTACAGTAACGCATCTCTACAGTAAACTATACTACAGTAACGCATCTCTATAGTTAACTAAACTACAGTAACACATCTCTATAGTAAACTATACTACAGTAACGCATCTCTATAGTGCACTATACTACAGTAACACATCTCTAAAGTGCACTATACTACAGGAACGCATCTCTACAGTAAACTATACTACAGTAACGCATCTCTATAGTGCACTATACTACAGTAACACATCTCTATAGTGCACTATACTACAGTAACGCATCTCTATAGTGCACTATACTACAGTAACGCATCTCTACAGTAAACTATACTACAGTAACGCATCTCTACAGTAAACTATACTACAGTAATGCATCTCTATAGTGCACTATACTACAGTAACACATCTCTAAAGTGCACTATACTACAGTAACGCATCTCTATAGTGCACTATACTACAGTAACGCATCTCTACAGTAAACTATACTACAGTAACGCATATCTACAGTAAACTATACTACAGTAACGCATCTCTATAGTGCACTATACTACAGTAACACATCTCTATAGTGCACTATACTACAGTAACGCATCTCTATAGTGCACTATACTACAGTAACACATCTCTACAGTAAACTATACTACAGTAACGCATCTCTATAGTTAACTAAACTACAGTAACGTATCTTTATAGTGCACTATACTGCAGTAACACATTTCTATAGTAAACTATACTACAGTAACGCATATCTATAGTGCACTATACTACAGTAACGCATCTCTATAGTAAACTATACTACAGTAACGCATCTCTATAGTGCACTATACTACAGTAACACATCTCTACAGTAAACTATACTACAGTAACGCATCTCTATAGTTAACTAAACTACAGTAACGTATCTTTATAGTGCACTATACTGCAGTAACACATTTCTATAGTAAACTATACTACAGTAACGCATCTCTATAGTGCACTATACTACAGTAACGCATCTCTACAGTAAACTATACTACAGTAACGCATCTCTATAGTTAACTAAACTACAGTAACATCTCTATAGTAAACTATACTACAGTAACGCATCTCTATAGTGCACTATACTACAGTAACACATCTCTAAAGTGCACTATACTACAGGAACGCATCTCTATAGTGCACTATACTACAGTAACGCATCTCTACAGTAAACTATACTACAGCAACGCATCTCTACAGTAAACTATACTACAGTAACGCATCTCTATAGTGCACTATACTACAGTAACACATCTCTATAGTGCACTATACTACAGTAACGCATATCTATAGTGCACTATACTACAGTAACGCATCTCTATAGTAAACTATACTACAGTAACGCATCTCTATAGTAAACTATACTACAGTAACGCATCTCTATAGTGCACTATACTACAGTAACACATCTCTATAGTGCACTATACTACAGTAACGCATCTCTACAGTAAACTATACTACAGTAACGCATCTCTAGTGCACTATACTACAGTAACGCATCTCTATAGTAAACTATACTACAGTAACGCATCTCTATAGTGCACTATACTACAGTAACACATCTCTATAGTAAACTATACTACAGTAACACATCTCTATAGTGCACTATACTACAGTAACACATCTCTAAAGTGCACTATACTACAGTAACGCATCTCTATAGTGCACTATACTACAGTAACGTATCTTTATAGTGCACTATACTACAGTAACACATTTCTATAGTAAACTATACTACAGTAACGCATCTCTATAGTGCACTATACTACAGTAACGCATCTCTACAGTAAACTATACTACAGTAACGCATCTCTACAGTAAACTATACTACAGTAACGCATCTCTACAGTAAACTATACTACAGTAATGCATCTCTATAGTGCACTATACTACAGTAACACATCTCTAAAGTGCACTATACTACAGTAACGCATCTCTATAGTGCACTATACTACAGTAACGCATCTCTACAGTAAACTATACTACAGTAACGCATATCTACAGTAAACTATACTACAGTAACGCATCTCTATAGTGCACTATACTACAGTAACACATCTCTATAGTGCACTATACTACAGTAACGCATCTCTATAGTGCACTATACTACAGTAACACATCTCTACAGTAAACTATACTACAGTAACGCATCTCTATAGTGCACTATACTACAGTAACACATCTCTATAGTGCACTATACTACAGTAACGCATCTCTATAGTGCACTATACTACAGTAACACATCTCTACAGTAAACTATACTACAGTAACGCATCTCTATAGTTAACTAAACTACAGTAACGTATCTTTATAGTGCACTATACTGCAGTAACACATTTCTATAGTAAACTATACTACAGTAACGCATATCTATAGTAAACTATACTACAGTAACACATCTCTATAGTGCACTATACTACAGTAACGCATCTCTAGTGCACTATACTACAGTAACGCATCTCTATAGTAAACTATACTACAGTAACGCATCTCTATAGTGCACTATACTACAGGAACGCATCTCTATAGTAAACTATACTACAGTAATTCATCACTATAGTGAACTATATAAAATGAAGGAATAAAATAAACATGAAGGAAATAATTAAAAAGTTGAAAATAAATATTGGGTAGGGTTAGGGTGTAGGAGGGCTTTATTGTCCCAATAAGGTGGCATCCATTTAAAAACTGGAATTAAAATGATAATTTACACTCAATACGTTATCATTGTGTACTGTTTTATAATGTACTACAATACCAAGGTGCAGATAATTGCCACTATTTCAAATAAGTAGTATAAATTTAAATGTTGAAATTTGAATTTAAAATGACCTTTTAACCATTTTATCTCACTGAATCTTTTAGTAGTGAGTTTTTTGGGGGGGGTTTCAAGCTGTGGTGTGGGGGGAGGAGCTGAGTAAATTTATTCTGACCTCACACAACAGCAATTCTACTAGGAGCAATTGCAATTCAGATATCTTCAACTATAATTGTGACTAGTCGAAATTGAATTAGAGATATCTCTAATTACATTTGCGGATGTATGACGCGCTATTGCAGATATCTCTAATGTAATTACAGATATCTTAAATGGAGTTTTGACTAGTCATAAAGTATTTAGAGATATCTCTAATTCGATTTCTTACTAGTGCAATTATAATTGGAGATATCTCTAATTGTCATTGTGACTAGTCGAATTATAACTATGACTCTCCGAATTATAATTGTGACTATCCGAAATTATATTTATGGATAGTCAAAAAAAAGTTTTAAATGTTAAAAGGGCTTGCCATATTAAGGTGCGTTCACACCAGACGGGAATGACGTGAAAAAATCACGCTATTCGCGCGAAGTTGGACGCTTGAACATTTTGAGTTTACTCGCTTCATTCGCTTCACAACAGACCGAATACGCGTCATGGGGGGGGCTTCTGCCCGGCAGGTCCAGTCTCGTTGCTAAATGTATTCCTGTTTTGTAAAAGTACAAAGATGTATATAAAGCTTTGGGTACCCACATACAACCACGTTTATCTTGTCCTCCATTGTTGTTTCTTTTTTTTTATTATTATTATTATTATTATTATTATTTATTATTATTAATGCCAAGGTACCAAAGATAAAAGTACAGAAAATAGCATTATGTACAAACAGGTGACATTTCCTGCAAAGCACCGTTTCTACATGCATGTAATAATAAATAATCCAAAACAAAGCTTTAACAGAACAAGTTAAAAAGATGAAGTAAATTAACTGTTTTGAGAGCTTTAAGATTCTTGGAAGATGAAATAGTTTGGATATACTGTTGAACCTCTTTTTTAAAAACAATAAATAACGGATTTTGATGAGTGAATTTACTGCGGTGAATATGAAATTTAGCAAGAAGTAATAATAGGTTAATAATAAAATATTCATTAATTTAATATTTTTTATGTTAAAGAAACCAAACAGTACATCCTTGAAAAGCAAAGAGAAACCCTGGAGCACATTGCGATTGATAATATCGGAGAATTCAACCCAAAATGTCTGTGTGAGGACAATCCCAGAAGATATGCATATCAGCTTCATTAGGGTCATCGCAACAAGAACAGCGTGTATCTATATCTGATTTGAACCTTTTCAAAAACACTTTAGTTGGGTAAAATCTGTGTAACAGTTTGAATGAGATGTCTCTAACCTTGTTAGTTATGTATTTCGAAGACAGAGTCCATACTTTTTTCCAATCAATCTGATCAACAACTTTCTTCCAATAACTCAACACATATGGAGTTATTACAAGCTCCTTTTGAAAAAGCCATCTAATCTTATAGTTACGTGATGAGGGATGTGACGGATTTCAAAAGGGTCTAAAGAAATAGGTAAAGCGTTGGATGATTTAACGGAGTCCCTTAAAATCATGACAGCTCCTTTAGGAATAGCGTCCATGACCATGGAGAATTACTTGTGAGGTACTGCAAAATCAATTTACATAATTCTTCATAACTTAAAAGAAGACCTTCCGAGTTAAATAACTGGGAAACTAACTAAATGTTTTCCTCAAACCAATTACTGAAAAACTGTGATTTTCTCTTATATACAACGTTGTGATTGTTCCAAATGAAGTACCGGTGAGGGGAGAAATTGTGCTAAAAGATTAATGACCATGCAAGTAACGACTGTTTATGACATTTTGATGAATTGTAAGGGATTCTAGCAATATTATAATTACAGGTCAGTAGGAAAGGGAGACCACCTAATTTGGAAAATAAGTAATTGGGGATAAAATTCCAGATTGAGTTTGGATTACACCTAATCCAATTAATTTTGAAAGTGTTGTTCAAAGAAGAGAAATCAAGGAAATTCAACCCACCGTACTCGTACGTGTTCATTATTACAGACTTCTGAACATAATGGATTTAGTTTTGTCATATGTAAGCCTGGAGATGCCCATCTTCTTAGTCAAGTCTCTCTGCAACCATGTGTTACATCTTCTTTGAGCTTTTGTTATAACCGGGTCAAAGTTCAAGGTACATCCTTTATCTAGATGTTTAGTTATCGCAATACCTATGTATGTAATTTCAGATTTAACTGGAATGTTAAAAATAGTGGGTGCTGTACAATCTTTAATAGACATTAATTCACATTTACCAATGTTTAGATTAAGACCTGAAGCTTTAGAGTAAATTTGTATATAATTCATTGCTATAGGGATTTGGGAAGCATCTCTTAAAAATAAAGTGGTGTCATCTGCTAATTGACTAATAAATATTTCTCGATCTGCTATATGGATACCCCGAAAACCGCTTTCACAAAGAAATGTTGACAGTAGCTGCACACAAAGAAGAAATACATAGGGAGAAATGGACAGCCTTGTCTTACTCCTCCGGATAAACTAACCCTTGGTGAAGTGCCATTCTTTAATTTAATCAAAGCATTTCCATTATCGTAAAGGTTTTAATTACTCTGCAAAACACATCCCCAAACCACATTTTCCTAATTAATTAATAATAAATTGATGCTCTAAAGAATCAAAAGCCTTATAGAAATCTAAGAAAAGAATGAAGCTGTCCTCCTGAATCATATATTGCTGTTTGTTTATTAATGTCAATATCGTTCATTACTCTTAATGCCAAGGGATTATGAAACAGTGTAAAGCGCAAAGCCCTCTTTTTGTTTGTTAAAAACCACGGACCAGACTTTTGCTTTCTTCAAGAAACCCACTCCACACAAGACGATGTTAAATGTTGGCGGTCCCAGTGGGGCAGTGATGTGTGGATGTCTCGCGGCACAGAGCGGTGTCAACACTTTAAAAAACAAGTTTGCTGGTGAGATGTTACGTTATCCGTGATCCCAAAGGCCATTTTCTCTTATTAGTGGTTTCACTTGGTCAGACCATCTCAGTTTCATTAAATGTGTATGGGTACAATTCACCTAAAGAAAATGCCACTTTAAGTTTTACAGTACTGGTTAAATAAATACCTCCATTGTTGTTTCGCATTTTCTGCCTACGCTCGTAATGACGTCACTGCTAGAGCAAGCTCCTGATTGGTTAACGCGGCGCGAATATCCGCCAAAATTCAGATTTTTCAACTCGCGCGAAAGAAACGCTCAATTGTCTTTCGCGTCTTTGCATTGACTTAACATGTAAATCATTCGCGCGATTCGCGTCTGGTGTGAACGCACCTTTAGACGCGCCCTCCATCAAGCGTTGACGCCCTCGAGGATGACTCTACCGTAAGAACATCGGTAACATAATGCAGCTCACCTGCTCGGGGCCGTAGAGCGCGTCCGCGTACTCGTTAAGCAGACTGAAGACTTCGCTCGTGCACTTGCGCTCGTTCATGTTGCAGGTGACGAGCACACCCTGCGCGCCCGCCTCCAGCTCGCGGGCGCCCCTCTGTTTCTTGCGCGCGTGTCCGCCGAAGCGCTTCCAGCTCCTCTTGCGCGTCTCAGACATGACTGTTGTTTATCAAACACTCTCTCTGCTGCTTGTTCTGAATAGAGACGAAGAGACTCCAGCTGAAACGTGCTCCTCACGAGCGTGTGTTTGCGTCTGTCGCGCTCCACGCGTCATACAGAGCGCCGCGAGGGACACGTGATTACCAAACGCGTTCGCAAGACCATTCATGACGCATCACGTGTTTTCTTTTTTTGAAGTTATGCAAATATTTAGAATGACGTGCATAATGCATTATAAAAGTAATTCATAATGTTCGTTGTAATACACCATAAATAATTTAACATTAGCAGATTCTGTATTGCATATGAAATTGTTTGTTTTAATGCTTTATATTGTTTAAGGGCCCGACAATGCATACATATTATAAAGCAGTATAACTACAATTCATTATAAGGTGGATTATAATGCATATTAAATATATATACACTAAGTAAATTGGTAGCACACGTATTACAGACTATATACAGTCAAACCAAACATTATTCACACTTCAACATTTCTCACATTATTACAGTATATACTGTCCTACGAATGCAGTGCCAAAATCTGGACACATTTCTTTTATCTGAAAAGTATGCATTCATTTCTTGTACATGCATATGTTTCATGTCCCTGCCAGAGTGCATTAAACATGCATCAACTGTGTTTTCAATATTATAAATATTATAAAAATACAGGATTCATGAGGTCATCACAATCATTATGCTGTAACGCTCTCGTATCTGATA
>QVTF01024310.1:275000-312500 GCA_003573665.1 Oxygymnocypris stewartii | reverse complement strand
TCATCAGTGGATAAACAGAGGAGATGAAGAGTGAAACTCGATCAGCTGAAGCACAGATGGACTCATCTTCATCCTCCTCATCCTCGTGCTGTAAGAGGAAGGCAGTGGACAGTCTGAGCTCAGAGTCTGGAGAGAAGAGAGAGAGACTGGAGCTCAGCCCACAGGTGACTGCTTACTCATTAATACTCACTCGCATTAATACTCATCCACAGTAATACTCACTCACTCTCAGTCTGAGCTCAGAGTCTGGAGAGAGAGAGTGGAGCTCAGCTCACAGGTGACTGCTTACTCATTAATACTCACTCGCATTAATACTCACTCACGCTCAGTCTGAGCTCAGAGTCTGGAGAGAAGAGAGAGAGACTGGAGCTCAGCCCACAGGTGACTGCTTTCTCATTAATACTCACTCGCATTAATACTCATGCACTCTCACTCACATCAATACTCATGCACTCTAATACTCATGCACTCTCACTCACATCAATACTCATGCACTCTAATACTCATGCACTCTCACTCGCATTAATACTCATCCACTCTAATACTCATGCACTCTCACTCACATCAATACTCATGCACTCTAATACTCATGCACTCTCACTCACATCAATACTCACCCACTCTAATACTCATGCACTCTCACTCACATCAATACTCATCCACTCTAATACTCATGCACTCTCACTCACATCAATACTCATCCACTCTAATACTCATGCACTCTCACTCACATCAATACTAATCCACTCTAATACTCATGCACTCTCACTCACATCAATACTCACCCACTCTAATACTCATGCACTCTCACTCACATCAATACTCATGCACTCTAATACTCATGCACTCTCACTCACATCAATACTCATGCACTCTAATACTCATGCACTCTCACTCACATCAATACTCATCCACTCTAATACTCATGCACTCTCACTCACATCAATACTCATGCACTCTAATACTCATGCACTCTCACTCACATTAATACTCCTCCACTCTAATACTCATGCACTCTCACTCACATCAATACTAATCCACTCTAATACTCATGCACTCTCACTCACATCAATACTCACCCACTCTAATACTCATGCACTCTCACTCACATCAATACTCATCCACTCTAATACTCATGCACTCTCACTCACATCAATACTAATCCACTCTAATACTCATGCACTCTCACTCACATCAATACTCACCCACTCTAATACTCATGCACTCTCACTCACATCAATACTCCTCCACTCTAATACTCATGCACTCTCACTCACATTAATACTCATGCACTCTAATACTCATGCACTCTCACTCACATCAATACTCATCCACTCTAATACTCATGCACTCTCACTCACATCAATACTAATCCACTCTAATACTCATGCACTCTCACTCACATCAATACTCACCCACTCTAATACTCATGCACTCTCACTCACATCAATACTCATGCACTCTAATACTCATGCACTCTCACTCACATCAATACTCATGCACTCTAATACTCATGCACTCTCACTCACATCAATACTCATCCACTCTAATACTCATGCACTCTCACTCACATTAATACTCCTCCACTCTAATACTCATGCACTCTCACTCACATTAATACTCATGCACTCTAATACTCATGCACTCTCACTCACATCAATACTCATCCACTCTAATACTCATGCACTCTCACTCACATTAATACTCATGCACTCTCACTCACATTAATACTCATGCACTCTCACTCACATCAATACTCATGCACTCTAATACTCTAATAAAAAAAAGAAAGATTTTTAAAACAATATTTTTTATTAAATAACATTTGAAAAATCTTTATAAACTGAACACCAAAGAACAAGATTAACTATGCAAATTATTAACAATATAAATAGTAGGGATGTGCATTTTAAGCAAAAGTAATATTTGATAATTGCTGGGTATTATTTGATTACTATTCAAAAATCGCACCCCTCGCGTGCATGTACCCACCGACCCACGCACACACATACACAGAGAGAGAGAAGGAGAGAAACTATTCAGGCTTTTAATCTGTAAGATAACAGTTTTATTAATTAGAGAATAGTCTATCTTAACCTGAGACAATTAATGGTCATAACTTATGATTGCTGAAACATATTAATATAACATAACCGAATGAGGCATTTATTAACAGAACAGTCCGTCGATTATCAACTGCTCATAAGGTTAGGACATTTATATTTTAAAAATGAGCATGAACATTCATAAAAAAAACTTAACCATTTGATTAATTAATTAATGAATATTAGGCTTAAAACATATTACGCTAAACAGAATATCATTCTTAAAACATTACGCGCTAAAACATATTTTGAACAACCTGAATGACGGCACTTATTATGTGAACATTAATTTTATCGTCTGTCATAACAATAACCTATTTCATATAGGTTATTGATGAGCAAATCATTTATTTGAATTAGCGAGAGTTAGAGAGAGAGGTATGAATGTTGCGCGTACATGTGCACCTGCATCTGCGCGTCTCTCTCTACAAGCAATGAGGCTTAGTTACTTTAAAAAACGATTTTACCTCCTCATTGCAGAGAAATATAATGTTGCGAGTCAGTAGCCTATCGAAGCTATTTTACTAAGAAAAAGTTCCCGTGCTGTTTGTGCGCTGCGCGATCTCTGATATCTGTGCAATAATGTGTGCGCGTGCGTCTATGAAAGCAGCGTAGCCTGCATATAGTTTTGGTTTAGCTACAAACTCGAGCCCGAAGCTATCCATTAAATATTAACGCGGCCCGAAACCCGAAAGGGAAGCAGACCTCTCTTGTGAACAGCCTGAATGACGGCGCTTATTATGTGAACATTATTTTAACGTCTGTCTTTATAACAATAACTTATTTCATATATTAAAAGAACATGTTCACATGCTCGGGAAGAAGACGGGAGTGCAATCTGTTCACAATTAGTCCGGGGAACTTTTAATTGAACTAGGGAACGAATATAGATCCCTGCAGCTTCAGAATTCTCCGCCCGAGTCCGACCAGAGCCCGCGTCTTTCTCTATCTCTCCCCAACATTATAAATCTGCTTTTGCGGCCATTAAAATAGTTCTGTTTGGTTTTTGAAAGCAAAGTGGTCATTAATTCGTTTAGTTTTCTTTATTAATTTAATTCAGAAATATGATTGGAGCACGCACGCGATGTCCTTGAGGGGAAAATCTGTGTGCCACTAGCTCAACTTTCGCAGGCAGGCGTCACATGATTGGAAAGGTAGTCACGGGGTGTGTCGCGATTCTCCCTTATCACACCGCGACACAGGATCGTGGATCTGAGTGTCGCGATTTCGGTTTCATATCGCGTATCGTTACAGCCCTATCATGCACTCTCACTCACATTAATACTCATGCACTCTCACTCACATTATACTCATGCACTCTCACTCACATTAATACTCATGCACTCTCACTCACATTAATACTCACCCACTCTAATACTCACGCACTCTCACTCACATTAATACTCACCCACTCTAATACTCATGCACTCTCACTCACATTAATACTCACCCACTCTAATACTCATGCACTCTCACTCACATTAATACTCACCCACTCTAATACTCATGCACTCTCACTCACATTAATACTCACCCACTCTAATACTCATGCACTCTCACTCACATCAATACTCATCCACTCTAATACTCATGCACTCTCACTCACATTAATACTCCTCCACTCTAATACTCATGCACTCCCACTCACATTAATACTCATCCACTCTAATACTCATGCACTCTCACTCACATTAATACTCATGCACTCTAATACTCATGCACTCTCACTCACATTAATACTCATCCACTCTAATACTCACGCACTCTCACTCACATTAATACTCACCCACTCTAATACTCATGCACTCTCACTCACATTAATACTCATTCACTCTAATACTCATTAACATAGTCATTCTCATCCACTCACATTAATACTCAGTTCACTCTAATACCATTCACTCACATTAATAATCATTCACTCCAATACTCAGTAATTATATCCACTCACATTAATACGCATTCGCTCTAATACCTCATTCACTCACATTAATAATCATTCACTCCAATACTCATTCACTCTCATCCACTCACAATTAATACTCATTCACCCACATTAATACTTATTCACTCTCACTCATTAATACTCACTCTCATTCATTCACACTCACTCTTTCAAGAATCGCTACGCTTGATTGCACAGATACTGGGTGACTTGACTCAAATTCACTCACTCAGATTGTATTCACGTTCACTCTTTTAGACTCATTTAGACTCACTCATTCACATTCACTCCTCAGTCACTGTGCTGCACTTGAAGTGAGTGTGTTGATTCTGGTTACATTCCACTTAGTGTGTTTCTGTGGATCAGGATGTGCTGTCGGTGAAGGACGGTGCTAGTGATCTGATCCACTACATCACACTCAGACGCTCACACAGCATGAGGAAGCCCAGGTACGTACACACACTCACTCACTCACTCACTCACTCTGACACTCAGTTGACAGTGTGTTGTGTGTTCAGCTGGTTCGGTGTGGGTGATGAGCGAGTGTCTCGTGTGAACGTGATGGTTCTGGATGGACTCACACAGAGTCACTTCTACAGATACTTCAGTCTCTTCAGACACCTGAGAAACAAATACAGCGCAGTAAGTCACACACACAGACATCATTATTGTTACACAAACACTGCTGACTGCAGTTCCTGATCAGTGCTGTGTTTCTCAGAGATGGACTCTGGTGCCCTCCTCTGGTGACCTGCTGACCTCTGACCTCCTCAGCGCTGAGGTCGCGGTGTGTGACGAAGCAGCAAAGACGCGCGCGGTGCTACCAGGTGAGTGGTTCGTTCCTCGCCGATCGGTCGGCTGCTGATGATCAGTGTCACATGACCCTCTGTGTGTCGCAGCTGTGCTTAGGTGGCATCCCGTGATTCGCCGCTTCGGTCTGAGCACCGCCGGTCTAACCAGCTTCCTGCTGACCCAACAGGAGATGATCAAACAGCATTATCCTGTGAAGGGTGAGACACACACACACATCTGAGACATACAACACACACACACACACACATGCTGATGTCATTTTCCCACCATGCTGTGCAGGTGTCTGGGGCTGTGAGGGGTATGTGTGTACAGTGAGCGACGGCTGCGTGACTGACAACAGCCCTCTGTTTGGCCTGGACTGTGAGATGGTGAGTGGATGCACTGTGAACTGTGCTGTGATTGGCCGTTCTGATCTATCCTGTGATTGGTCACTCTGATCTGTCCTTTGATTGGCCGATCTGATCTGTCCTTTGATTGGCCGATCTGATCTGTCCTTTGATTGGCCGATCTGAACTGTGATTGGCCGATCTGAACTGTGATTGGCCGATCTGATCTGTCCTGTGATTGGCCGTTCTGATCTGTGCTGTGATTGGCCGTTCTGATCTGTGCTGTGATTGGCCGTTCTGATCTGTCCTTTGATTGGCCGTTCTGATCTGTCCTTTGATTGGCCGTTCTGATCTGTCCTTTGATTGGCCAATCTGATCTGTCCTTTGATTGGCCAATCTGATCTGTCCTTTGATTGGCCAATCTGATCTGTCCTTTGATTGGCTGATCTGAACTGTGCTGTGATTGGCCGATCTGAACTGTGCTTGGCCGCTCTGATCTGTCCTGTGATTGGTTGCTCTGATTAGCCGATCTGAACTGTGTTCTGATTGGCCGATCTGATCTGCGTTGTGTCTGTGTTTCAGTGTCTGACGTGTGCGGGGTTAGAGGTCACGCGTGTGGCGCTGGTGGACAGCAGTGGACACTGTGTGCTGGACGAGCTCGTCAAACCACCCATCCCATCATCGACTACTACACCATGTACACACACACACACACACTCACTCACTCACTCACTCACTCACTCACTCACAGACACACACACACACACACACACACACACACAGATACTCACTCACAGACACACACACCAGACACAGACACAGACACACACTCACAGACACACACCACACACACACACGTTTATGTGCAGGTCTGCAGTGTTGTGTGTGATTGAGTGTGTGTCTCAGGTTCTCAGGAATCACGCGAGCGATCCTCGCGCCCGTCTCCACGTGTCTGGCAGACGTTCAGTCCAGACTGCTGCAGCTGCTGCCGCCGGACGCTGTGCTGGTCGGTCACTCTCTGAACGCAGACCTGCGTGCCTTACACGTACGCTTTACTTTACTATCATTAGAATTTTAGTGTTTAGTATGTGTTCTTCAGCTCTTGTTTCAGTGACTGCGCCTGTTTTTTTTTAAGTTGTAGTGTTTGTGTGTGTTTGATGAACCCTCAGATGGTTCATCCTCACGTCATCGACACGTCTCTGCTGTACCGGCAGGAGTTCGGCCGCAGGTTCAAACTCAAACACCTGGCTGAGGTCGTTCTGAAGTGAGTCAAACACACAGCTGCAGCTCGTCACGCTCACATGTTTCAGATCCAGACGTGTCTCTCTCTCTCTCCCTCTGTGTGTGTGTGTGTGTGTGTGTGTGTGTGTCAGGCGGGAGATCCAGTCCGAGGTTAGGATAGGTCACGACCCCTGCGAGGATGCGCTGGCCGCTCTTCATCTGGCTCAGTACTTCATCAGGAAGGGACCCAGAGAGGTCTGAGTCAGTTCTATTGGGATGGTTCCTGTAACTCATTGCTTCAGTGATGTTAGGTCATCGATGGCTGATGTTGATTCTCTCTCTCAGGTGGTTGAGGATCATCTGGAGGATCTGTGGGATCTGGAGTTTTCTGAGGACAATGACTCTGATCACGCAATCTCTTCCAATCATCGCAGCAGGTACTCGTCTGTAGATCTGACTCGTTTGAGGCTAATGATCCTGCTCTCTGACTGTCTCTCTGTCCATTCACAGCCCTCTCCGCTTCGGCCACGCCCTCAACAGATCCGGCCAATCAGCAGTGTTCCTGGGCGGATCGGTGGAGACGAGCGGCTCGCTGTCCAATCAGCAGTGCCGTCGACACCAATGCTCCAGTGACAGAGAGGTGTGTGTGTCATGATCACACACACACCTGTATCTCACTGTGTGTGTATATATGTGTGTGTGGTGTTCATACATGTGGTTCAGTCATACACACAAACGACAACTGTATCAATACTAGGCAGGATAACTATAACTGATTATAACAATAACGTTATTGTTTAGTTTTTTAATAACTGACTGTGTTGTGTGTGTGTGCGCGTGCAGGTGGTGTGTGTGTTCAGACGGGTGGTTCAGTCGTACACACTCAGTGTTCTTAAGTTCTCATCATTCAGAAACACACTGAATCAAACAGCAGTGATGGGACGACACCTGCAACAGGTACAAACTCACACACACACTCACTCGCAGACAGACAATGTGTCTCTGACGCGTGTGTCTGTGTGTTTCAGGTGTGTGAGCGTCTGCAGCAGATGTGTGTGCTTTATGTCGGCCCGTTGCCGTCTGAAGCCACAGAGACTCTCGTACACGGACTCCTGAAGCGCTTCGGACCCCTGCGGACCGTACGACTGCTGCACTACACACACGGGGTACATACACACACACACACACACACACACACTCCTCATGCTGAGTCATTGAGACAATAAAGTTTTTGAGTGTGTGTGTGTCTGCAGGTTCATGCGGAGGTGGTGTTTGAGCATCTTGAAGGAGCTCAGCTCGCTCTAGAACATCTGAATGGACACCAGATCAATGACTGCATCATCAAGGTTTCACACACACACACACACACACACACACACACACTCTCACACACACACATTCACTCACTCTCACACACTCTCTCACACACTCTCACTCTCTCACTCACTCACTCTCTCACTCACTCACTCTCTCACTCACTCACTCTCTCACTCACTCACTCTCACACACACACACACTCACACACTCAATCACACTCACACTCACACACACACTTACACACACACACACACTCACTCACACACTCTCACAACACACACACGAGTATTATGACAAGGTTTTAATGGTCGTTATGTGCACAGGCGCGGCGTCCCGTACACGAGTCGTGTTTGGATCTGGACGAGCGTCTCTCAGAGCGTCAGAACGATCCTCTCAACGCTCCCCTCATCTATGTGAGTAATCTCTCCTCCAAATCGCATCGCCATGAAGACCAGCTCCAGACCTTCAGACAGTTCGGCCCCATTCAGCACGTCACGAGCACTGCAGAGCATGCTGGGAAACGCGTCAGACACGCCTTCATCGGTGCGTATGAGTCCACCAGAGTGACGTTAATTCACCTCGTTAACATGTAAATGACGTGATGATGCTAGTGTTTTATGTGTGTCGTAGAGTTCGAGTGCGCTGAGAGCGTGGGCGTCGCCCTCCAGAACGTAAACAGGAAGCTGTCAGTGTGTCACGCTCTGACTCCGTCCCACATGACCTCATGGACACACACACACCCTGTTAGCACGGAAACCAGCCCAGACACAGCAGATGAGTGTGACGTGAGTGACAGCTGTCAGTCAAACAGTAATGTCTCTCTCTTTAACGTCTCAGCGTCTCTGGTATAATGTGACCCTCAGGAGCGACAGCTGGAGCGGCAGATGAAGAAACTGGATGCAAGAGTGGGAAAAGTGTTCAGAGCGCTGGAGGAAAACTGCCTGAGCGTCGTGATCCTGCCCGGACACGGAAGGTACGACACACTCACACACTCTCTCTCTCACTCACACACACAGTTTGTTTATCAGTGTGACTGACATACTGTGTGTGTTTACAGCGACGGCGTCGGTCATCCAGGCCTCTGCTTCATTCACATCAAACGGAACTGACCAATGCCTGCTCTGACTCCGCCCAGCTGATCTGTGATTGGCTGACCTGATTAACACCTGAAGTGTTTTTATAGCGCATGCTTTTTCCAAACACCTGACCGGATTTTTTATGTATTTAAACACGACTGAGCTTTTGTTCTACTGAAAACATTTGTCTTTCTTTGATGCAATGTGAAAAAACACACAACTATATATTAGTTGAAGTGTACTTGTAGTAGATCCTAATGACTAAAATTGTAAAATGCACCCAAAACCAATGGGAAGCCAATACAGGGCTCCTGCTGGTCCAAGTCAAGAGCCGATCCATGATAGACATATACAGACATTGCAATAATCCAATCACGAAGAGATCAAGGCATGAACGAGCATCTCCAAAGTCCAATACAAGGGATTTAATGCACTGATGGAGTTGCTGCTAAATGTAACTGTTTTTTCTTTGGTGTAAATGAGCACAGAATATTCTGATAGTAACAATTTGTATTACATTTATTGGGTTTTTTCAGCCATGAGATTATACATCATCAAAAAGACCATTATATTCCTTTCAAAACATGTCCGTTTCCGGTATCATGTTTACGTGACACTCCTATAAAAACGACGCTAAGGGAATGCATTGAAGACCGTCAAGACCCCAGGGGTCATCAAACTCGGTCCTGGAGGGCCGATGTCCTGCAGAGTTTAGCTCCAACTTGCCTCAACACACCTGCAAGTGTACCTAGTAAGACTGTGATTAGCTGCTCCAGGTGTGTTTGATTGGGGTTGGAGCTAAACTCTGCAGGACACTGGTCTTCCAGAACCGGACTTGTGACCCCTGGTTAAGACCGTTCCATAAACGATGGCATATTAATATCAGATTTCTCCTGCCGCGCCATGTCCAGCGCTTTCTCTCCACCCTCAATACTACGACTGAGGTGTCCTTGAGCAAGACACCGAACCCCCGACTGCTCCCTGGGCGCCGTGGTGTGTGTGGCGCCATTCCTTCGGGTGTGTGTGTGTTTGCGCACTTTGGATGGGTCAAATGCAGAGCATCAATTTCCAAGGATGGATCACCATACTTGGCCACACTTCACTTCAAAACTGGTTAACAGGTCATAAATAAATCCCATCTGTTTGGGTTTTCATGAGTTTGTCTTAATACTTGCACTTCTACCAGTTACGGACGACAAAGAGAAACAATCAGATAGGAGTCGAAATTTCTCAAATGCTTTAGTCTAATTAATGGGATTTATCCAATATCTTGTGTGTAACGAGCATAGGATGGACAAAGTCTAACTGTAACGTGTTGAGATTTCAATTTGACTCCATGTCCATCGATCGTAGTCTTCAGGTAAACACCAGTTTTCTTAAGGTTAAAACTTTCAACCAATGCTGTAAAAACAACCCTCTAAAGTTAGTACATTACAATAATATTAAGAGTTAAAATGAACAACATACCCCAAACTATCAAATCCCATTGCTATGTATTTTCAGATAAAATGTATTATATTAAATGACAACATAAGGCCAGTTTAAAGAGCACACGTTTATAAACTGACTGAATAGCTGTCAAAATATAGTTAATTCACAATAGACTTATCAATTTTGATTTAACTCAATAAAATTAAAGATGTGTTTCTGGGTCAAGGAAAATAAAAAAATCTGCGTTCTAATTCGTTGTTTAAATAGAATTACTTTGTAGGATAAATAAGATCATTTTAATGGTGGCTATCAACAAGACCTGTATGAAAATAAGTGAAAGCTTTTATTTGGCATTAAGTCTAGAGTTGGTTTTCATAACTAACATGAGACTCTGATGGCTTTCCTGAGGTAAAACTATGTTAAACTGTTTGACAGCAATTACGCCAGAGATTATATATGTATTAAAATTGTATTTTGTGTCTTTCAACATGCCTTCTGACGCGGATCCATATATATTTCATGCTTTAAACGGTCACCAAAGAGGGAGATGAACAGTTCATTCGCGCGCAGCGCTGCCGTTTAACCGTCAGAGACGCGCAAGGATATTTGAATTTAAGCGCCAACTGGATTTCCGTTAAATCTTCCCGCAAAGTAAATACCAGTGACGTCTAAAGACTATAATAATGGGATTCTCGTCAAATTTAAAAACACTGGAAATATGTATTGTCATAAAAAAAAAATTGTCCAACAGTCTGATGCAAAATATTTATTTAAATTTAACCCGCAGTTCATTCATGATAAAAAAAAAGGCTTTACTTTCAAAAGGTAATTTCACACCAAGTCTCAAATTTTTGTACGCGTTTTTCATATTCGTAATCCTGAAACAAACCCGATTCGAATTTATTTTTATTTTTTTTAAGTGCGCTAATTTGTACTCCGTGTACAATGACCTTAAGCCTAATTAGTGGATGAAAATAACTGGTAAAGGTTTTATTGGTCCAATAGCTCAGATCTAAATATGGATATATGATTAATAATCACTTCATTTAGCTATTATCCATCAGTGAGGTCTGAGAATCAACCCTACATGTATTAAACGGTTAGTGTGCATAAGTTTTGGTCCCCTGTATCGTTATGAATCAAGTCCATGTCAGACTGAATACGTGATCCGAACAAGGCAAAGTGAATCATAAACTCAGTTCGGTGTGAAAGAACAGCTGGACACAGATGTATTAAGAAACACTTTAATTTCATCTCCCCTGGAAAATTTTAACATCTCATACAAAAGGATACAAACAGGACATAATCAGATTCTTTGACACGCATTATTTTTCTCACCGTTAAACTAAAGACGAAAAACCCTCACAAGGAATAAATAAACCTGCAGGACATGTCGACACTTAAAATGAGGGAGCGCTGTCGGAAACCAGGTTTAAAATACTACAGGACACATTTGGATAGGTCATGGCTCGGTAGCTTCAGCACCTTTAAAACGCTCTGAACTAGGACCACGCCAGGAGAGGTCACAGACGACACACGCCGGGCGTCAGGAGTTAAGTGCTGTCTTCTGATTGGCTTGCACCTTGAATGAGCCAGGCTCCCGATTGGCTGCCGAGCCTTCGCTACCAAACCTGAGGAACGTCGAAGAGCGGCGGCGGCGTCGTTTCAGAAGCTGTGCGATAGAAAACAATCACGAGTTCAGCGGACGAGAGAGTTACGCGTCATACGTCAATGTAAATGCTCACCGTCTGACTTCCTCTTCCTGTGTCTGCGGCTCCTTTTACCTTGACTCTGATTGGCTGAGGAGTCCTCGGGCTCCGCCTCCTCCTGCACTGGACTCACAGAGGCTCCGCCTTCATCAGGCCTGAACAAACAGAAGCAAATCAGACGGAGTCATCATGTGAGCATAAAAGGGGCGGGGCACTTACTGCAGTCTGGGCCAATCACAAGAGCCAGCGATTTCCGCATACATCTGAGAGCAGCTTCCTGTGACACAAACGGCTCATGTTAAAGGCGCAGTACGTAATATTAATTAATTAAGTACGTATATTGCAGAGGATTTTTAGATCAGGGAGGATAAGCGATCTATGATCCGGTTTGTATGTTGGCTTTTCTGGCAACCCAGAGTGTCGAAATATTATTGGTTGCCATGTCAGTGGGCGGAGTCAGTGGGCGGAGTCACAGACCAAAACAGGACACTGAACACATCTTCAAAGGAGAATAACTAGCTGTAGCAGTGTTTTTCGGAGAAACAAGTGAGCTTTACATGTTTACTAAATATCTGCAAATGTAAGAATGTGTTTTTATGCTTTAGTGCAGTTAAAAAATTACATACAGCTCCTTGAATGCAATAAGCATTTACCATAAATGTTTATTAAATGCTTAATTATAATAACACAGGTGGTCGATATCATTGAATCACTTTCCCAGCTGATAAACAAAAACACTGACAGCCAATCAGAATCCACCTGACTTTAAAGCAGCTTGAATATAATTAACTAAATTAAAAAGGCAGATGACGCATTTATAACGAACGCCGCTTCCGACACTAATACTGACCGTCGGTCTTGATCTTCTTGACGCTGCTGTAGTTTGTCCAGCTGCTGTCAGCGTCGTGGTTCTGCTCCTCTAGAGACGGACTGATGCTCCTCTTGACCGCCTGCAGCCTGAACACACACACACAAAGAGAGAGACAGACACACACACACGTGGTCAGATGAGTGCCTGGCTCGTGCGGCGTGTCTAAGGACTGTGGGACTCACCGGCTGAAGCCCGAGGTGCCGCTGTAGGACGTGTCCGCCCAGCCGTCATCGTTCCACCTCCTGCTGGTGTGTGTGCTCTTTGGTCTGGACTGCACGTACTCGGCGTAGGTCTGGATGCGGTAGCTCTCGGCGTAGCGGCTAGTGTTCACGGCTGCGCACAGACGGCAGACATTAGCAGACGATCGGCTCACACTGAAGCAGAGCATATGGGAGAGTCTCACCTATCTGAACCTGCTCCGTCTGACTGAGACACACGAACGCCGAAGTGTCATCGACCCACGAGACCTGGATGTTCCCTGAGACACGGCAGAGAGATCAGCGCACACACACACACACATACAGATGAGAGTGTGTGTGTGTGTGTGTGTGTGTGTGTGTTACCGAAGGCGCTGAAGAGCTGGTACAGGTCGCTGGTCTTCCACTCTTTAGGGAACGTGACGTACAGGACATGATCTCTTTTGGGCTGCACTGAACACACACACACAGTAAAATGCTTGAATGAAACACTGCATGTATACTGAGAATAATAGGAGTGTGTGTATAACTCTTACGGTCAGGTCCACTCATGTTCAGGTAGGGAATGTCAATCACCCTCATCAGGAATAATCTAGAAAACACATGAATTCATGCGAGACCGATTCAGACCAGTATGTGTGGGTGTAGGTGTGTGTGTGTATGTAGGTTTGCGCGTGTGTAGGTGTGTGTTTGGCTCACTTGTTGTAGAAGGGTTCGATGAGTTGGGAGCGAGCAGAGATGTAACTCTTTGGAGGCGTGAGAAAAGACCCTGAAAAAGAAGAAACAATAAATACTTCTAGAAGCTGATCACCGCGCTCACACACACACACACACACACACACTCACCCAGGTAGTTTGCCATGGAGATGAAGCACAGTCCAGTGATGAAGGCGTCATAACCGGCTTCATGAAGCTGCTCTGTGGATGTGTCGTAACTCTGGAAGCCTTCAGGACACTCTGAACACACACACGTGTTTTGAGTGTGCGAGTCATGTGCACACGTTCGAGTCTGATTGTGTTTGTATGAGCGCGTGTGTGAATGTGTTACCGGTGGTGGGTGATCTGAAGGGTTTCTCTCTCAGCTGTTTGTGCAGCTCAGCCAGTGATGTGTTGCTGATGATGTCCTGTCACAAAAACACACACATTAAACACACGGCTCCAGATCTCTACTGAACACACACACACACACACACCTTGAAGGGCTGCGTGGACGCCACCAGCTTGGTGTCTAACAGCCTGAAACAAACACACACACCGAGAGAGAGAGCGTGAGCTGTGCAGACGTGAACAGTGATGCTCATGATCATGTGATCACAGGTTACCTGGGAAACACAGATATGGCCACCTCCTTAAAGTCATCCAGCTCCTGTAAAACACACACAGCTGATCAGACTGTGACACGCCACACTTTCCCACAATCCTCCAGTGCTGCATCATGTTACCTCAGGCAGCGGCCCACAGAACTGATGGATGGTGTGCATGATGTCCAGCAGCATGTTGTGACCCACCACCAGTTTACCCTGCGTCTCACACACACACACGTCAGGATGGCTCATATCAGAAAAATAAGAGTGTGTGTGAGAGGGATACTTACAGATTTAGAGATGGCTCTGATAACCCTGGAGAAGCCCACAGCATCATTCAGCTCCTCCTGTAACACACACTCAGTCAGTCATGCTACCTTCATCCAGAGGTCATGTGACTGAACACACACACACACACCTGCTCTCTCTGCTGCTTCTGCTGCTCTCTCCTCCTCCGCTCCTCTTCATCCACCTTACTGATCTGAATGAACCGCTCCTTCTGATAACACACACACTGATGATCAGAGCCTGATTGTTATATAATTAGCACTAACGAGTATGTGTTTGTACCTTGTCTGTCTCCAGCGTCTCCACGTGAAGACCTTTGGAATACCTGAAACAGAAAACACCAGACACTGAAGAGACCGAGCTTATAACACACACACACACACACACACACACGAGACAGCTTAACACACACATACACCGAAGAGACCGAGCTCGGAACACACACACACACACACACTGAAGGGACCGAGCTCATAACACACACACACTGAAGAGACAGCTTAACACACACATACACCGAAGAAACCGAGCTCGGAACACACACACTGAAGGGACCGAGCTCGTAACACACACACACACACACTGAAGGGACCGAGCTCGTAACACACACACATACTGAAGAGACCGAGCTCGTCACACACACACACACACACTGAAGAGACCAAGCTCGTAAGACAGACACACACACACTGAAGAGACCGAGCTCGTAACACACACACACACTGAAGAGACCGAGCTCGTAACACACACACACACACACACTGAAGAGACCGAGCTCGTAACACACACACTCACTGAAGGGACCGAGCTCGTCCCACACACACACTGAAGAGACCGAGCTCGTCCCACACACACACTGAAGAGACCGAGCTCATCTCACACACACACTGAAGAGACCGAGCTCATCTCACACACACACTGAAGAGACCGAGCTAGTCACACACACACACTTACTTTGAGTTGAGGGTCTGATAGATGAGCTTCCTCTGAAAGCTGAAACACACACACACGATATTAACGCTCAGATCTCAGTTACACACAAACACTATTTTACTGAAGTCTGAGTAACAGGAGTGTGTTTCTGACCCGGTGCAGGGCTCCAGATCCAGAGTCTGATCCGAGTTCTGAAGAAGAGCTTCAACCTTCTGCCTGCAACACATCATCATCCTCATCAGTTTCCCATAATGCTCCTCTCTCACTACAATCATCATCCTCATCAGTTTCCCATAATGCTCCTCTCTCACTACAATCATCATCATCATCACAGTTTCCCATAATGCTCGTGTGTGAGAGAGAGAGAGTGTGTGTGTGTGTGCGAGAGAGAGAGAGAGAGAGAGAGAGAGAGTGTGAGTGAGTGAGTGAATGTGTGCGAGAGAGGGAGTGACAGAGTGTGCGAGAGAGTGTGTGTGTGCGAGAGAGAGAAGTGAGTGAGAGTGTGCGAGGAGAGAGAGAGAGAGTGTGAGTGAGTGAGCGAGAGAGAGAGAGAGTGAAGTGAGTGAGTGAGCGCGAGAGAGAGAGAGAGGTGTGAGTGAGTGAGTGAGTGAGTGTGTGCGAGAGAGGGAGTGACTGAGAGTGTGCGAGAGAGAGAGAGAAGTGTGAGTGTGTGTGTGAGAGAGAGAGAGTGTGAGTGTGTGTGAGAGAGAGAGAGTGTGAGTGTGTGTGTGCGAGAGAGAGAGTGAGTGAGTGAGTGTGCGAGAGAGAGAGAGAGAGTGTGAGTGAGTTGTGTGCGAGAGAGGGGAGTGACTGAGAGTGTGCGAGAGAGAGAGAGAGTGTGAGTGTGTGTGTGAGAGAGAGAGAGAGAGTGTGAGTGTGTGAGAGAGAGAGAGAGTGAGTGAGTGAGAGTGGGAGAGAGAGAGAGAGAGAGTGTGAGTGAGTGAGTGAGTGTGTGCGAGAGAGAGAGAGAGAGTGAGAGTGTGAGTGAGTGAGTGAGTGTGCGAGAGAGAGAGAGTGAGAGACTCACTCCACTGTCCGGATGAACTCTCTCTGGTCTTCAGGCACGTTACAGACACCCGAGGTGGGCGTGTACGATACAGGCCCCGCCCCATTCATCTGGCTCCGCCTCTCTTCATACTGCTCCCTCAGCTGAGACTCCTCCTCCTGGGTCAGGTACGGGATCCCTACGGCAACCACAGCTGTCAGTCAAACACACGGCACACTCCAGCAGCCAATCACAGGACAGAAGTCAAACTCACGGACCGCTGCGGAAGACCGTGTTGAAGTCGAAGCCCTGGCTGGCCAGGAACTCAATGCTGGAGCTCTGGAGGAAGAGGAGGAGTCAGAGTCAGCTTCAGGAGCGTCAGTGTGCTTCACTAGCGACACACGCGTCTCTCACCTGACAGATGAACTTGATGTCCGGAGACGTGCGGCTGAAGGGTTTGGGGAAGATGTAGAAGTTGAAGGCTTTAGTGACGTACCTGTGAGACGGAGACAGATCCGTTCAGTCGGGTTAGGTTAGGGTTAGAATGAAGTTATGAAGTCAGAGGACAGACAGACAGACAAACGCCGCGGGGGTGCTCACGTGGACTGGTTCTGGTCGTATCTGAACGTGCAGACGCCGAACTGGAAGAGCAGGAAGTTCATGGAGTGCTGCGGGAGAATATGATGCACTTTAATACTGGGATGATAGCAAACGCCTTAGTTATTACAGGGATTATACAAACTAATATGGTTGCATTCTTAATGGACTGTGTGAGAGTGTGTGTGTGTGTGTGTGCGAGAGAGAGTGTAAGTGTGTGTGTGTGTGTGTGTGCGAGAGAGAGTATATGTGTGTGTGAGTGAGAGAGTGTGTGTGTGTGTATTTACCTTCCTCAGTTTAGTGTATCTCTCCTCTGGTGTGTCCAGTCCATTGGTCAGAGCACTGACTGACGGACCATCACTGATTCCTACAATAACACACACACACACACACACACATTAACCATCTCGCTCTGACACACACTCTATCACACTCTCTCTCTCTCTCACACACACACACACACATTAACCATCTCGCTCTCACACACACAGACAGACACAGACACACAGACACACACAGACACACACACACACACACACACACATTAACCATCTCGCTCTCTCACACACACGCACACGCACACACCTGTGAATTCTCCGTCTATAGAGATGAAATCCGCCTCCTGCACAGCGCTACACACCCCTGGAAGAACCTCCTTAAAATCTGCAAACACACAGATTAACACACTCTCACACACACTCCGTCGCTTTATCTCGCGGTGTGCGGGTTAAATGTGATGTATTTGGTTATTTTGATCGTCTTACTCTGTCTGGTGACCTCCATCCTGTAAAGCAGCGATTCACACACAAACACACACTGGAAGCTTTAACCCCCACCACCGGAAGCAGTCACTCGCACTTCCGGTCGCTGTGTGATCCTGCAGGAGGCGCTATGAGGCCGGCTTTCCCGCGATCTTTAATGTGTCATTATTTACAAATTAAATCCAATAATTCATAAAACTGTTATCCAGCGACCGATGGTTCATCTTGATCAGCACAGACAACATTAACAGCTCATTTGTATTTACCTTACATTAAAATACACTGTGAATATGTTATATAGACCATTTTAAAACGAGCATCAAAATTATTCAGATTCAAATTAAACCACATTCCCGCCAAATCCGTTCTAACGGTCAGAGCGCGTGAGGTAAACTTTAATAGCTATAAACGTTTAATATCTGACCACTGTTCAACGATTGAAATGTTAAATGATAATTCAGTTATATATCCAGTGATACAAGCTACTCCACTTTTGTCAAAGTGTGTCGTTTTGAATTGAAAACAAGCCGTATTATTCGTCAAGTAATAGGCTTAATTAAATTACATGACAATAAACATGACTTACGCACCTTTCAGTATCAAATTAAGATTCTTTGTGTGCTTATTTTATATATATTATGTAAACATATGGCTTCAAAGAAAATCTACAATTCTGCTATTCCTTGAATCAAGAGCTCTGTCTTTTATTATGTCTATAAAAACTTGCATAATGCACATTTACATACTAAATAAAGACATACGGGCATTTATTAACTGTTTATGTTTGACCCAATTTGTCTACAGAGTGGACAGATTCTTCTGTTAGTACATTGGTTTTTAGAATAAATATTTAAAATCTTACATGTTTAAGATCAGCAAACATAGAAAATATTAAATTTAAAGTATGTTCTATGAAAATAAAATAATAAAATCATATTTATGTCTTTCTCAGCTTGAAATGACCAACAAATCAGGAATGAGTCAAATATATTTATATATATATATATATATATATAGACAATTGACCAATTGAAAAATAAGTCTTATTAAATGAACTATAAGCTTTTTTTCCCCCTTCTAAGGCCTGAAATTGAGAAATTTTGGTCAATATTGATAATTCATATTTTGCTGAATGTGTTTTTGTGATGGCACCTTGGCTGGTTTAGGCTTGTAATGGATAATAATGATGACAAATAAAACCGCCAGTAGGTGGCAGTAGGGCTGTAGTACTCGAGTCCGGGACTCGAGACATTTTTCTATCGTCTCGGACTTGTCTTGGACTCGCCAAATGTTCTAGTTGGTCTCGACCGAGTCCAGCAATATATGCTTTTTTTTCCTCTTTCAAAACAAAACCATTAATCTGGCTCGCTTGTTCCGCAAACGGGTAACGTAACTGGTTTAACTCCATCTAGAACGGGCATTGTCATTGGTCGCCTGTTAAATGCACAGCTGCGTCACATGAGTGTGCGCTTGGCTCTGAGATGTGCGCGCTGCCTGGAGGCATAAATTATATTTATTTTGGCCACAGACACGCTGTCGGCAAGTTGCATTATACAGTTTGGTTTTAAAAAGTTCGTTGGAGTTTTCCCTCTCATTTCCCTTCGCTTTTAAATACCTTATTAATGCCCGTGCGCATTTTGCTTTCACTTTCATTTCAGGTCAATTGCTTATCTATAACTTACAACGACACATTACACAAAAATGTAAATAAAGTAAAATATATTCAAACACTGTGGCAATGGCTGGGCGATTTATCAGATTTTATCGATTAATTCGAATTTAATGTTTTGCCACAATTAGATTTTTTATAAATCGAGGAATCATGATTTTGAATAGAAATATTACCAAACGCTAGAATTAGACTCTTTGATAAAGAATAATCCAACGCATGTCGGTGCGCATGATTAACCGCTCACGTGTGATGCTCTCTAGGTGCCCTTCACACAGAGTGTGTTTTTGTGTTGACGCGGGCAGTGGAATAGGAAAAATACAAGAAGGTGTGAGTTAAACATCTTTTAATAACTAGAGTGCCGCGTTTTTAGAAAGCCGTTTAATGCACGAGACGCTGCAAGAGACGCGAGCGCAACCGTCAAACGCGTCCATGTTTACATAGAAAAAACAACGGAACAGCAGCGTAATCTAATACAAAACCTGTGAAGAACTGCTGCTGTATATCTGATCTTTCAGGTTTGCATCCCGGTGACAGGCTGAGAACTGCTGTTCATTGTTTTACAGAGCCTTTATAGTTAATAATAGCACTCTAGGTGTTATACATTCAGTCATTTTGAATTACTTGAGTTTTTTTAGCATTTGTCTTGTATTATTTCAGAACATATAGCCTAATATGCATAATATAAGTTTGTACAAGATGTAGTTGTAGTTCATCTTTTCTGCAAAGATATTTAGTGATTTGTTTCTCATTTACATCATGAAGACAACGTCATGTGTGGTGCACTTAGAATATACTTTTCTTTAACTAGAGGGTTAATAAAGAGAAAGTTTCTTGAATCATGTTGTAGTTACATTTTCAAGTTGACTGGATAAAATCTTACAAAATCGAGAATTGGTCAAATATTAGTGAAATTGCTAAACCTAAAATATCCTCCTGAGACGCCCCCCTAAAGAAATAAATGTTCATGTCATTACATTGTTTAGACCATAAGAAAAAAATTTAAAAATAACATTTTTGAAAAACTATATTTTATTCATATTTGATTATATGTCCTCTGTAGAGGACACAAGGACTACAATTAAATTGCATGAATAGACATCAAAACATTTTTAGGTTTCAGGATTGTTTTATACTAAACTTGGTTTAAGGATGATTCTCAACTATGTTTTAAAATGTATATGAAAATTATTTGACATACCATTTAGTTTTATGCAATATGTGTGTAAAAATGTCCATAAACTGGTTTCCCATTAAACACAGTGTATCTATACACTGTATCTAGTTTGCATATTAATGTGTTGCTGTTGGGACAGAATGTTGAAAAATAATTTTCATAATGGGAGTAATACATGGCCAGATTTTCATAATAATATATAATATTTCATAAGAAAACTGATATATAATTTATTTCCCTATTCAATAGCTATGTCTCCCAAAATGCATAATAAACATGCTTTTAGTCCTGGTGTCCTCTACATTGAGCAAATATGAAATGATGTCCTGTTTCATAACAGGAAGTTATATTTGAATTTGAAAACCCATAACATTTTCCTGAGATGCTGCTTTATGACAAACAATCTGAAAATTATTCAGATGTAAAAGACATTACAGAATATAATCATATTTCCATAAGGATGTACAATTTTTCACTAAATTAAATATAGCCATCTTTAAAGACGTATGAGAGGGTTTAAAAAACATTTAGTATCTCTATAAAGCCCTGAAGTGAGCTCTGTACAGGACATCCAGACTTATAACTGTGACATGTGAGGTCTCAACAAGGTCCCAAATTGTTGTGCCCAGTCTTTTAGACAAACAGAGTAGCTTTTTGTGTACTTTGTAGGCCACTCTAAAGGGCTGCCGGTCACAAAGCAGACCATCTCATTGGATAGTAGACGCTACAGCCCTGGCTCATGTCTCAGCTGGCATGCATATGTGTAAGGGCTCATTCCACCAGAAGAATGGCTTCCTCCTGGGCCTGGTCCAGTTGAATCTCTATTGGGAAGATTTGTGTGGCCGCCGGCTGGTCGTCGCCTCTACCTTTATTTGATTTTACAATTCGGACATACTCGCCCTACAAGTCTTATCTGCCCCCCTTGGGTAGGGAGAGTTATGTCAAGTTGAACATTCTTGGGTCTCTTTGTGGCTCAGGCTTATGGAGCCCTCGCTGAGTGTTCCTGGGCTGAGCTCGTGGAGCAGGCTTAGTTCTGCATCTGCTTATAGCACGGCGCTACTGGATGTGTTCCCCACACAATAGTTCAATAGGGAATGCTCTAGTTCCTGGAGACTGAGATTGAGAACCGCTGCTCTAGTTACTCACGTACCCTCGGTTCCCTGAGATAAGGGAACGAGCGTAGCGTAACTGGCCATGTTATAGCTGCACGCAAATCGATGGTCGCTTTATTTGTTGATTCTGATGACATGGCGCTCCAGGCCGACTTATATAGAAATAGACTCCGCCCACCTCTGGCAGGCTTGAGCGCCATTGGTTGTGCAGCCACACAGCTGGTAACAAATCAGGCTTCAGTAACAGAGTAAACAGGAGTTTCCACATACAGTTATCAATGATGAGTTATCAATCAAAACTCATATAATACATTTACTTAGTGCTCGAAACACTACAATTCGGCAACACCTGGTCAAAACTGCGTAAATAAAACGAAACTTCAGGCCAAATATGTGTAATATACACCATTTTCAAACCAGTAACACATGTTTTAATGACAGTGTAATCTATTACAAGTACTTAAATACCATTAAAAACGAGGGTTCTGTAAAATTTGTGTTCTTTTGTTAAAGTGTAGTGCTTGTTTTGTGTGTTATTAGGCAGGGGTGGATAAATGAATTAAATAAATATAAAATGTATCTAAATCAACCAGACAAGAGCTTAAAAGCACAAAGTGATAATAACAGAGAGACGACTACAACCAAAACAACCTTTACTGTAACTTTACTGTATTTATAAAGAATTGTTATTGTACATCAGTGAGATATGAATGATGGTAATAAAGCACATCAAAAGTGAAACTGAAAGTGTGTGTGGTGGTATGAAAATATAAATACATATTTACTGTTACTGTAACTCAAATGATAGATGGCTGAGAAAAATCTCCCATTGAGCCTTGAATTAAGCATACTTCATGTACTTAAGGTGTAGTGTTTATGGTAGAAGTCAATGGAAAGTCCCGTGTGTGTCACGTGTGTGTTTGTGTTTGTGTTTGAGTAGGAAGGAGCTGCAGTTTCTCTTTCTCTATCTGCTGTGATCAGAGAGATATGAGCGTTTACGTGAATAAACCGAAAGAGCCGATATGAGAAGAGAGATGAGGAGCTGACGGCCAGCGCTGAGACTAAAGTAAGACGTGAACCTGTCTGCAGACACTCAGAGGAGCTGTCCTGTGCTGTTATGATTGTGTGTGGTGTGTGTGTGTGTGTGTGTGTGTGTGTGTGTGTGTGTGTGTCTGTGTGTGTGTGTGTGTGTGTGTGTGTACTTGTTTATGCTACACTGAGCTAGGGGTGGGCATAATGACCAAAATCTTATATCATGTATCCATGATGCTTGAGGTCCAGTGTAAGTTTCCACAGTCAGTGATGGTTTTGGGTGCATGTCATCTGCTGGTGTTGGTCCACTGTGTTTTCTGAGGTCCAAGGTCAAACACAGCCGTATACCAGGAAGTTTAGAGCACTTCATGCTTCCTGCTGCTGACAAGCTTTATGGAGATGCAGATTTCATTTTCCAACAGGACTTGGCACCTGCACACAGTGCCAAAGCTACCAGTACCTGGTTTAAGGACCATGGTATCCCTGTTCTTAATTGGCCAGCAAACTCGCCTGACCTTAACCCCATAGAAAATCTATGTGGGTATTGTGAAGAGGAAGATGCGATATGCCAGACCCAACAATGCAGAAGAGCTGAAGGCCACTATCAGAGCAACCTGGGCTCTCATAACACCTGAGCAGTGCCACAGACTGATCGACTCCATGCCACGCCGCATTGCTGCAGTAATTCAGGCAAAAGGAGCCCCAACTAAGTATTGAGTGCTGTGCATGCTCATACTTTTCATGTTCATACTTTTCAGTTGGCCAAGATTTCTAAAAATCCTTTCTTTGTATTGGTCTTAAGTAATATTATAATTTTCTGAGATACTGAATTTATTAGTAAATTATGTTTATCTGAGTGTAAGAATGCAAACAGATTTTCTTTAGATAGAAAATATCATTTGATCGGTATAAAAGTAATATACTACGGAAAGTCCCCACAATTCACAGAAACCTAACATGTGCGTGTGTGTGTGTTTGTGTGTCTCTCTCTGTGTGTGTGTGTGTCTCTCGGTGTGTCTCTCTGTGTGTGTGCGTGTGTATCTCTGTGTGTGTGTGTGTTGTGTGTGTGTGTGTGTGTGTGTTTGTGTGTCTCTCTCTGTGTGTGTGTGTGTCTCTCTGTGTGTCTCTCTGTGTGTGTGCGTGTGTATCTCTGTGTGTGTGTCTCTGTGTGTGTGTGTGTGTGTGTGTGTCTCTGTCTGTGTGTGTGCGTGTGTATCTCTCTGTGTGTGTGTGTGTCTTTGTGTGTGTGTGCATGTCTCTGTCTGTGTGTGTCTCTCTGTGTGTGTGTGTGTGTGTGTGTGTGTGTGTGTGTGTGCGCGTGTGTATCTCTCTCTCTCTCTGTGTGTGTGTGTGTGTGTGTATATCTCTCTGTGTGTGTCTCTCTCTGTGTGTGTGTGTGTGTGTGTGTGTGTGTGTGTGCGCGTGTGTATCTCTCACTCTCTGTGTGTGTGTGTGTGTATCTCTCTCTCTGTGTGTGTGTGTGTGTGTGTGTGTGTGTATCTCTGTGTGTGTGTGTATATCTCTGTGTGTGTGTGTATCTCTCTCTCTCTCTGTGTGTATGTGTGTGTACCTCTCTGTGTGTGTGTGTATGTGTGTGTGTGTGTGTGTGTGTGTTGACAGAGTGAGATGGACGTGAGGATCCCAGTGGAGCTGGAGCTCGGCGAGTCTGAGTCTGAGTCTGAGGTGACCGGTCTGTCTGAGTCGGAGTTCACCTGTCACTGCTGCTATCAGGTTCTGATGGACCCCACCACACTCACCTGTGGACACAGCTTCTGCAGACACTGTCTGGCCAGCTGGTGGGCCTCCGCTTGGCCCAGGGTCCGCACCGACTGCCCAGAATGCCGAGCGGTGTGGGTGGGCTTTCCCAAAGTCAACATCCTTCTCCGGTGAGAGACGAGCTCTGTTCACACACACTTCAGTCAGTGGCAGGAGTCAAACCAGATTACACACAGTGGTTACGTTTACATGCAACCAAATAATCCGTTTGTAATCGGCTCAGACTGAAAAGCCTTCATGTAAACACCTTAATCGATCCGATTGAAGGGTGGTTTATTCCTTTTCTAATGCGATGTAAACACTCGATCGGATTGAACCCTGAAACTGAACGGACTGCGCTTGTGCAATGAGCAGAAATAGCGTGATGACGTATAAGTGTTATATAAATCCGTCGTTATAAAACTCTCAACTGTGAAGTGTGACAGAACCACCTCCCAGCAGTCCTTGTTTGGTTGGGTTATTCTCAGCCACAGGCGACCCTGGAGAAATGGATCAATCTGAATTCTGCTGTTAGAGACGGTGTAGGAGACTTGTTATTATGTGCAAACAGTGAGAAACAGTATGTTTGTGCAGTGTGCGCATGTAAAAAATACCAATTCCGATTTTAAGCTTGTTTCGTATAAACACGCACCTCAACACAATCACTTTAGATATCATTATCATTGTAGTCGTCGTAACAGTTCTAGTTATTTGTGGTGTGAACAGGCCTTAATTCAGATTGTAACACCCGTCCAAATAGTTTGTGGTTAAGTTTGGTCCTGGTGTGTGTGCGTGCGTGCGTGCGTGCGTGCGTGCGTGCGTGCGTGCGTGCGTGCGTGCGTGCGTGTGTGTGCAGGGATGTGGTGGAGAAGCTGTTTCCCGCTGATGTGAGTCGACGGAAGAAGGCTATCCTGAACGATCCGCAGTTCTGTCGTGTTCTCCAGGCCTTCCAGCAGCAGGAGACGAGACAGGCCCCTCGCGCAGCTCCGCCACAGAACCCACTGCAGTTTAATATACTGAACCATCCACCGTTTGATCTGATGAATCAGTTCAACATCAGAGACTTTTGCTCTGGCATCAGTATAGCGCTGTGCTGCATGGCCGTGAGTGACACACACACACACACACTCGTACACACTCGTACACACACACACACACTCGTATACACACACACACGCACACACAGCAGATGAGTTGTCACACTGCATCATCTCTGTGTGTGTAGATGGTGGTGTTAATATGGCGTGTGTACAGTACCGACTCCAGTCATGAGGTGCTGCTCAGTAAACCGCTCAGCAGGTGGAGCGCTGATGATGTCACTCTGTGGGTGGAGCATCTGAGCGTCTGGACCAATCAGTATACAGAAACCTTCCGCAGGGAGAAGATCAACGGCAGGTACAGTCCTTGACATCTGTAACCAGAGGCTGTCGGTCCTGGTCCTGCTCATCAAATCAACCGTGAGACTCCAGAACCAGGACCGAGACCCAGTCGGGTCCAACCCTAACGTTTGAATCACTCCTCTTGCAGTGTTTCTCATGGCAGACGCTCAAATACACTAATTATACAATACTGTTTCTCAGTTTTCAAGGCATGAATGTACTTGTTTGGACTTTAAATATGCGGTTTGTTTATAAAGATGAGGTCTATATGAACATGTTCTTCGCTGTGAGCTCCGGATCTTCAGCGCTCATGAACCCAGAGAGAGAGCGCCTCACCTCGGACACATCTTCTGGAGTTTACCGCTGAGAGTGTGTGTGTGTGTGTGTGTGTGAGTGAGGTGTGTGGTGTGTGTGTGTGTGTGTGTGAGTGTGAGTGTGTGTGTGTTGTGTGTGTGTGTGTGTGTGGTGTGTGTGTGTGTGTGTGTGTGAGTGTGAGAGAGTGAGTGAGTGTGAGTGTGTGAGTGAGTGTGTGTGTGTGTGTGTGTGTGTGTGTGAGAGAGAGAGAGTGAGTGAGTGAGTGAGTGAGTGAGTGGTGAGTGATGCGTGCGAGCGAGCGTGCGTGTGTGTGTGTGTAGAGAGAGAGAGAGAGTGAGTGAGTGAGTGACTCATCTCGGACACATCCTCTGGAGTTTACCGCTGAGAGTGTGTGTGAGTGTGAGTGTGAGTGAGTGTGTGTGTGTGTGTGAGTGTGAGCTGTGAGTGTGTGTGTGTGTGAGTGTGTGTGTGAGTGTGTGAGTGTAGTGTGTGAGTGTGACGTGAGTGAGTGAGTGAGTGAGTGAGTGACTCATCTCGGACACATCTTTTGGAGTTTACCGCTGGCTCGGATGTCTCTTAAACATGAGATATAATTCGTTCGGGTGAATCTAACAGGCAGTCTTTGATCTCATTAATCTAATATTTGCTCCAGAGAAGACAAGCTTGTAAGATGCAGCCAACATCACCCTTAAAGGGACAGTACACCCAAAATGAAAACTCTGTCATTAATGACTCACGCACATGTCGTTCCAAACCCGTTAACCCTTCGTTCATCTTCAGAACACTAATTAAGATATTTTCTGATGAAATCCGAGAGCTCTCTGACCCTCCATAGACAGCAATGCAACTGAAATGTTCCCAGGCCCAGAAATGTAGTAAAGCATAGTTTTTGAGCACAAAGAAAACTAAAATAATGATTTTATGTGAAGAAGAAAGCATCCTCTAGCATTATCTAGAGTAGCACGAAGCATGCGTGTGCACTCCTGTGCTCGTTAACCAGGCCCAGCGCATGTGTTCTGCTGCAGCTCCTGTGATATTGCTCACACATATATATATATATCCTTATATTTTAGAAAGGGCATCACGACATTTAGGTTAAGTTTGAGAAGCTGTTCTAGAGTGCTGTCACACACGTATCACCCCTGAGATGTGTAATCTGTGTGTGTGTGTATCTCTCTCTCTCTCTCTCTCTGTGTGTATCTCTCTCTCTGTGTGTGTGTGTGTGTGTGTGTTAGATTACTGTTTGCTCTCAGTGATGAAGATCTGTCTGCGGCTCCGTTCAACATCAGGAACGAGTCTCACCGACAGATCATCCTGGAAGAGCTGCACAGACTCAAACAGCACCGGGTCTCACTGAACCTCTGGCAGTACAAGGTGTGTGTGTGTGTGTGTGTGTGTGTGTTGCTCTCTCTGTGTGTGTGTGTGTGTGTGTGTGTGTTGCTCTCTCTGTGTGTGTGTGTGTGTGCGTGTGTGTGTGTGTCTCTCTGTGTGTGTGTGTGTGCGTGTGTGTGTGTGTCATATCTCTGTGTGTGTGTGTGTGTGTGTGTGTGTGCGTTGTGTGTGTGTGTGTGTGTGTGTGTGTGTGTGTTGCTCTCTCTGTGTGTGTGCGTGTGTGTGTGTGTCGCTATCTCTGTGTGTATGTGTGCGTGTGTGTGTGTGTGTGCGTGTGTGTGTGTGTGTGTCTCTCTCTCTGTGTGTGTGTGTGTGTGTGTGTGTGTGAGTGTGTCAGATTGTTGAGCATCTTCTCTCTCTCTCTGTGTGTTCAGGATCTGAATTTAGGGAAGACTCTGTTTCTGCTGTTGAGTTTGCGCAGATTCCCTCGGCTGACGCTCCTCTATGTGTTCCTGTTTGATTATGAGGACACGTTCCTGCCCTTCATTCACAGCAGCTGCCCGGCACAAACCACACCGGACGGGCTGACCGACACGCCGCTGGTGCGTCCCTGCCTTTGTCCATAAAGCAGCTCCTATCACTATGAATGTTAGGAGGGAAAATAGTAATTATTCACCCAAAGCTGAAACTGGATCTGGATATTTGCTATTGTGTGAATAACTTCAGGTCTTTACACTGTGGTTTATATATATATATATATTTATATGCAAATCTCTCTCTCTCAATCAGGATTGGCCGGGCTGGCATCAGTGGGCGGAGTTTCTGCTGATGTACTTCCTGCTGCCCTATCAGTTGCTGTCTGCGTTCGCCTGGCACTGGATGAGCGCTCATTACTGGACCGCACGCGTCGTCATGCTACACGCGGTGCTACTGTCCACGCTGGAGGTGCACTTCTTCTGGACGCTGTTGAAGAGAGGACAGATGAGGTACACACACAAGACAGATCTCTGGTTTAACTGTCAGATGTTATTCAGAGCTGTTGTGTGTGCTTTCTGAAGACTGATGGGGGGGTTGTTGTGTTGTGATTGCAGGACGCTCCCGCAGCGGCTCTGGCAGGAGGTGTTAGCGGTGATGACGGAGGAGTCTGTGTTTGTGCTGCTGTGGTCTCTGATTCCTCTGTTCTTCTGTAACTGTGTATTCTACTACAATCTGTACATCTGCCCCTTACACACTGCAGCACTGGTCAAACGAACACTGCTGCAGACAGACACACGGCAGCAGAGGATCTGACACACGCACGCACACACACACACGCACGCATACACACACACGCATACACACACGCATACACACACACACACACTCTCTCTCTCACACACATGCATACACACACACAAACACACACTCTCTCTCTCACACACACGCACGCACACACCACACACACACACCCACCTCTCACACACACGCACGCACACACACACGCATACACACACACACACGCACTCTCTCTCTCTCTCTCACACACACCACACACACACACACACTCTCTCCACACACGCATACACACACACTCTCTCTCTCTCACACACACACACACACACACACACACACTCTCACACTCGCACGCCCGCGCACGCACACACACACACACTCTCACACACACGCACGAACGCACACACTCACACACACATACATACACACTCACATACACACACACACACACCACGGTAGCAGACACACACTACTCTCTCTCTCTCACACACACTCTCTCTCTCACACTACACACACCACACATCTCTTCTCTCTCTCTCTCTCTCTCACACACACACACGGTAGCAGAGGATCTCACACACACACACACGCACACACACACACCTTGTTTCACTGTTATAAGAGAAATTCAGACAATTCTGTGCTAATAGAATCAATAATGCTGTATTATTTTTATATTATGATTTAAATAGATATTATGATCTGGGGCAAAATGGACAAACATGTTTATTAATAAAAAGAGAAAGTGCTGGAGGTGTTGAGTGTGTTAATATTAGATAAGAAGTTGGTTTATTGCAGGGATCAAGCTCTTTAAAATGAATAAAACAGCAACAACCTTACAAGAAAACATATAGATTTAAACAGAGCTTTACATATTCATTCAAAGCCTATATTTACTTGATACAATATAAAGGTTAAGCGTTAACTCTAATATCCATGTGGAGACTATTACTGCCGTGTGGGGGCGTGGCTTCACTGCGCTGTGCTCACCGCTGATTGGTCCGCTGTTTGTTTACGTTCCGTTAACCAGAACTAAACCAGTGCAGTGTATTTCATTAACACCAGTTAAAGTTATCAGGTTAATTAAGCACACACACCGCCTCAGTGCCGCTTCACGCACGCATTCGACTGGTATCTGACGCGTTTCTTAAACCAGGACCCTACACATTCAGCTTTTAATGTGATTTCCGTAAGAACACCGACTTAATGAAACGTGTCGCCGCGCGCGTGTGTAGTTTAGAGACGCTCCCTCGCCGGGCCCCGCCCCTCGCGGAAGAAGGAAGCGTGACGTGTGTTTGATCGGTTGGTGCGGCGCGTGCTGTGCTGGTCCGAGCTCGAGTCGCACCTCTCCGGTTCGGTTCTGCTGGTTATTCTCCCGGGATGAACTGCTGGCTGTGATGCTGCAGCGGCTCCGGGTTCAGCTCCGGCAGGCGGTGGATCAGATGGCGAAGAGACCCTTTCTGTGCTGCGGCGTGATCCTGCTCACCTGCGCGCTGATGTTACCCATAACCCTCACCTGCAGGTAAACACTCCTCTGAATATAACTATAATATCATATACTGATCACCTGCGCGCTGATGTTACCCATAACCCTCACCTGCAGGTAAACACACCTCTGAATATAACTATAATATCATATCCTGCTCACCTGCGCGCTGATATTACCCATAACCCTCACCTGCAGGTAAACACACCTCTGAATATAACTATAATATCATATCCTGCTCACCTGCGCGCTGATGTTACCCATAACCCTCACCTGCAGGTAAACACACCTCTGAATATAACTATAATATCATATCCTGCTCACCTGCGCGCTGATATTACCCATAACCCTCACCTGCAGGTAAACACACCTCTGAATATAACTATAATATCATATCCTGCTCACCTGCGCGCTGATATTACCCATAACCCTCACCTGCAGGTAAACACACCTCTGAATATAACTATAATATCATATACTGATCACCTGCGCGCTGATATTACCCATAACCCTCACCTGCAGGTAAACACACCTCTGAATATAACTATAATATCATATACTGATCACCTGTGTGCTGATATTACCCATAACCCTCACCTGCAGGTAAACACACCTCTGAATATAACTATAATATCATATACTGATCACCTGCGTGCTGATATTACCCATAACCCTCACCTGCAGGTAAACACACCTCTGAATATAACTATAATATCATTATACTGATCACCTGTGTGCTGATATTACCCATAACCCTCACCTGCAGGTAAACACACCTCTGAATATAACTATAATATCATATACTGATCACCTGTGTGCTGATATTACCCATAACCCTCACCTGCAGGTAAACACACCTCTGAATATAACTATAATATCATATACTGATCACCTGCGCGCTGATATTACCCATAACCCTCACCTGCAGGTAAACACTCCTCTGAATATAACTATAATATCATATCCTGCTCACCTGCGCGCTGATATTACCCATAACCCTCACCTGCAGGTAAACACTCCTCTGAATATAACTATAATATCATATACTGATCACCTGCGCGCTGATATTACCCATAACCCTCACCTGCAGGTAAACACACCTCTGAATATAACTATAATATCATATACTGATCACCTGTGTGCTGATATTACCCATAACCCTCACCTGCAGGTAAACACTCCTCTGAATATAACTATAATATCATATACTGATCACCTGCGCGCTGATATTACCCATAACCCTCACCTGCAGGTAAACACACCTCTGAATATAACTATAATATCATATACTGATCACCTGCGTGCTGATATTACCCATAACCCTCACCTGCAGGTAAACACCCTCTGAATATAACTATAATATCATATACTGATCACCTGTGGCTGATATTACCCATAACCCTCACCTGCAGGTAAACACCCTCTGAATATAACTATAATATCATATACTGATCACCTGTGTGAATTACCCATAACCCTCACCTGCAGGTAAACACACCTCTGAATATAACTATAATATCATATACTGATCACCTGTGTGCTGATATTACCCATAACCCTCACCTGCAGGTAAACACTCCTCTGAATATAACTATAATATCATATACTGATCACCTGCGCGCTGATATTACCCATAACCCTCACCTGCAGGTAAACACACCTCTGAATATAACTATAATATCATATACTGATCACCTGCGCGCTGATATTACCCATAACCCTCACCTGCAGGTAAACACACCTCTGAATATAACTATAATATCATATACTGATCACCTGCGTGCTGATATTACCCATAACCCTCACCTGCAGGTAAACACACCTCTGAATATAACTATAATATCATATACTGATCACCTGTGTGCTGATATTACCCATAACCCTCACCTGCAGGTAAACACACCTCTGAATATAACTATAATATCATATACTGATCACCTGCGCGCTGATATTACCCATAACCCTCACCTGCAGGTAAACACACCTCTGAATATAACTATAATATCATATACTGCTCACCTGCGCGCTGATATTACCCATAACCCTCACCTGCAGGTAAACACTCCTCTGAATATAACTATAATATCATATACTGATCACCTGTGTGCTGATATTACCCATAACCCTCACCTGCAGGTAAACACACCTCTGAATATAACTATAATATCATATCCTGCTCACCTGCGCGCTGATATTACCCATAACCCTCACCTGCAGGTAAATATGCAACAGTACACAAGATATATATATACTGTATAATAATTGCACACCTCAGAACAGCGCTGTCCAGACTCGGTCCTGCTGAGTTCAGTTCAAACCAGGGGCGTAGCCACGGGTGTGCCAGGGTGTGCCGGTGCCACCCACAGTGGCAGCTGGCACACCTAAAAACAGATGCAGAATAATTATTTTTTTAATCGTAATAAACATGGGCAGCGCAAAGGAGGGGCTAGCAGATGCTTCAGCACCCCCAAGAAAGACCAAAGCACCGCCATTGCACCCATAAGAAATGAAATACATTAAAAACATTGTACTTATTATTACGCATTCATAACTCTGCATTGCAATATAACGTGACGTGATTAGCAGGCGCACTTTTCAAATTGACAGCATTTATTAAAAAAATTGATGGGTTCCTTGTGCCAAGAAGGCCAGTCCCCGACTAAAGATTTCACTAGTCACACATAAATTGATTAATATAATAACTTAGGCTACTAACCATCCTTTAATATGCAGGCGTATAGCCTATTCCGCGCCCATGCGCACGTCTAAAGCTTGCAACGGCAAAAGTAGGCTAATGATTATGAATGTTGGGGGAAAGGCAAAATAAAACATTTGAATTATTCGTTAATGAACTAGTGATTTCTTCTCAGTCAGTGTCGGCTGAAAAGATAAAGTTGCAGAATGCGATGCTGACTTTAATAGAGAAATGTACCTTTTCATTCCGACTACGTAATTAAAGATTTGTATTTTTTGGTTCGTTCGTTTAATAAAGTAGCCGTTCATTACTGTGACGCTCCATTTCACGAGACTGCACGAGACGGCAGAAAGCGCATCTTGTTTCTCTATGTATTGTTTCTCTGTGTAGCCTACATAAATGAAACCATATATATATATATGAACTTGCTGTTGAATTTTGTATTTTTGAAAGTTCAATAATAATAAAAAAAAACTTGCCGGACGGATTCATTACCTCGTTTTGTTCCGGGACCTCACAATTTACAGATTAAGCAGTGCGTACAATATTTGTTAATTTAAAATTTAATTAAATGTTTTAATTATTTTCAAAATAAATAAATAATAATAACATAATTGAGGCATTCAAGGCCAGACCACGCCGTCTCGCCCTTTGAGCAGCTAACAGGCACCATTAAATGTACTGTGCTATGTTGTTGGCGATCCTGAATGTAATGTATAAAAAATATTTGACTGCTTTCTCTAATGTGTCTTGCAAGACATCTATTCTAGATTGTTTATTGCACCAAAAGTAATTTCAAAGGAACATTATATGTAGGCCCATGTGCAGTTTAAGTCGCCATTGCAGGATGTGCAAAATGTTAATGATTTAATAAAAGGAGGGATTATTTAAAAGCATTTTGTACTTTATTTAGTAGAGCAGCTACAGCTGTTTTTACATAATAGATTTTTACATAGCCTTAGTCACTGAAGTCAATGATTATTCTTTGATAAAGTAAATGTGCTTTGCTCACTGTATAATTTGTTCGTTGTTTGAATAATCGTGGAAATGCGGTGTTATAATTAGAAACTTAAAATGTATTTTTATTAAACCTGTGATCATCAGGTTAAATAGGAGTTTAGTCTTATTAAAACATGTGATAAATTGTACTTGCCTAAAAGGGGTTTATGATGTGTGTAGTTAATGATTAGGCTACAGTGAGCGCGTTTGACTAGAGCGCAGTTAAAGAGCTGTTGTAGGTTATACTGTATGTGATTGTCGGTGACCCTCTTGAGCGAGAAAGCTTCGGAAAATGGAAAAAAACAACAAAAACAAAAATATAGCTGCAAGCAGCGATAACCCTGCAGGGTTCAAGAATTTTAAGGCCTAAGGTGGTATGCTTTTAGGGTCTAGGCCAACATAGCTGAATGCATAGCTGACAGTGAAACTCATCGAAAATGGACAATAGGCTCACAGAAACACACACACACACACACACACACACACACACACACACACACACATAGAAATAGAAATGGTTAAACTATCATATTAATAATCATTAAGCTTGCTTACACAGATACACACACAGACACACTCATATACATGCACACATATTTTGTTGCAGATATAGATATTTGAAATAAATGACAGGTGACAATACTCTTTGCAAGTCTTCTCTTTTTAAGAGTTTATATCAGAGATCTCCAACCCTGCTCCTGGAGAGCTATCATCCTGCAGATTTCAGTTCCAACCCTGCTCCAACACACCTGTCTGAAATTAACCAGTAGCCTTGAAGACTGTGATTAGCTGGTTCAGGTGTGTTTGATTGGGGTTGGAGCTGAAATCTGTAGGACGGTAGCTCTCCAGGAGCAGGGTTGGAGACCCCTGGTAGGCCAATGTTCACAATGGAGAATTCATTAAAACTGTCTCTCTCTCTGTCTCACACACACACACACACACACACACACACACACACACACACACACACACACAGAAATGAAAGGTTTAAAAATGCTTAATAAACAGTAAGCATACAAACACAGACACACAGACATACGCAGAAATGAAATGTTTAATAATACTAAAGATACAGCACGCATGCTAACACACACACACACACACACACACACACACACTCACTTTGTTGCAGATATAAAATAGTGATTTTCAAAGACATCCAAAATGGAGAATAGGTTAACAGACACATGTAGCCTGCACAAAAATGAAATGGTTAAACTATATTAATACCCAATAAGCATGCTTGTTTTTTGTTGTTTTTTTGCGCATTAATCTGACAATAAATGTGGCACACCCAGTTTTTCTGATGCACACCCAGAGTCTCCTTTCTGGCTACGCTCCTGGTTCAAGCCTAGTTAAACACACCTGGAGCAGGTAATCAAGCTCTTAGTATGCGTACTAGAAGCTGCTGTGCAGGTGTGTTGAGACAAGCCCTCGGACTCGGTCCGAGTCTTCCTCAGCCAATCAGCTTCAAGCATTCAACCGGTAGTATACATATAGACCAGAGCTTCCCAAAATTCAGAGGGGTAAGACCCCCCAAAAACATAGCAAAAGCTCCACGACCCCCCCCCCCCCCCAGTTAAATTGTGCTTTGTTGGTCCAATGTCTGATAGGATGTATCACAGGATGTAATCACATTTTAGAACAATTTGAATATTTGTATTATTTCAATATTTCGATTTAGCCTAGCTCCGGCCCTCCTGCAATACCGCTACGGCCCACCGGGGGGCCATGGCCCACAGTTTGGGAAGCACTGAATAGACAATAGTCATATTTGAGCACCAAATCATCATATTAGATCATGATTAAATCACACTTTTCAGAAATATATTACAATAACATTGCAGCCATCAAATTTAAAATGGCCCCTTTTTCCCGTACAATTGCGTGTTTGATAAGTATTCTATCTTCTATTGAATTATGAGGTTTGTGAATCGTTGCATTGTGTAATCTACAGTAACAATGTGTGTGTGTGTCCCTGTGTGTGTGTGTGTGTGTGTGTGTGTGTCTCTCTCTGTGTGTGTGTGTCTCTGTGTGTGTCTCTGTGTGTGTCTCTGTGTGTTTGTGTGTCTCTCTCTCTCTCTCTCTGTGTGTGTGTGTGTGTGTTTGTCTCTCTCTCTCTGTGTCTGTGTGTGTGTGTGTGTGTGTGTGTGTGTGTGTGTGTCTCTCTGTGTGTTTGTCTCTCTCTCTCTCTCTCTCTCTCTCTCTCTGTGTGTGTGTGTGTGTGTGTGTGTGTGTGTGTGTCTCTCTCTGTGTGTGTCAGTCGAGAGAAGAGCGTGGTGGCGTCTCCTCGTGCTCCGCTGCGCTTCTTCCCGGCCGAGGCTCCGCTGGCAGATCTGTTCCTGGGTCAGTTAGAGGAAGTGGATCGTTTGCGGGAGGAAGCGGACGTGACGCTGGTGTTCTACTACGCCCCCTGGTGTGCTCACTGCATCGCTGCACGACAGCACATCCAGCAGGTGGCGCTTCGGCTCGCCCAGCAGGTGACGCCTTCAGACCACATCCAGCTACAGCCAGCCTGCCGCTTCCTGTCTGTGATGATGCGCTTCCTGTGTGCAGGTGCAGTTTGTAGCGGTGAACTGCTGGTGGCATCAGGGCAGATGCAGGAAGCAGAAGAGCTTCTTCCAGTATCCAGTCATCCATCTGTACTACAGGAGGTACACACACACACACACACACACACTTACAGAGACGCACACACAGAGACACACACACAGAGACACACACTTAGAGAGACCTAGCCGTGAGCTCATGAACACTCACCATTATAACTCTGTGTGTGCGCGTGTCTCTCTCTCATGTGTGTGTCTGTGTGTGTGTCTCTCTCTCTGTGTGTGTGTGTCTGTGTGTGTGTGTGTCTCTGTGTGTGTGTGTGTGTGTGTGTGTGTGTCTCTGTGTGTGTGTCTCTGTCTGTCTGTCTGTGTGTGTGTGTCTTTGTGTGTGTGTCTGTGTGTCTCTCTCTGTGTGTCTGTGTCTGTGTCTGTGTGCGTGCGCGCGCACGTGCGTATTTGTGTGTGTGTGTGCGTGTGTATGTCTGTGCGTGTCTCTGTCTGTGCGTGCGTGTCTGTGTCTCTGTGTGTGTGTGTGTGTGTGTGAGTGTGTGTGTGTGTGTGTGTGTGTGTGTATGTCTGTGCGTGTCTCTGTCTGCGTGTCTCTGTCTGTGTGTGTGTGTGTGTGTGTGTTTCTCTGTGTGTGTGTGTGTGTGTGTGTGTGTGTAAAGGGTCGGTCCGATCGAGTACAAGGGTCCGGTCCGCTCTGAGTATCTGGAGAGCTTCATTCAGAGAGTTTGTGCTCCGCTCACGTACCTGCCCTCCGTTACAGCCCTGCACTCCTTCCTCACACAGCACCAGGTGCACACACATTCATTCTACTGGTTTATAGTAATAATAGGAACATTCAAT
>QVTF01024310.1:105000-270000 GCA_003573665.1 Oxygymnocypris stewartii | reverse complement strand
GGACTTTCATATTTTTAAAGGACTCCTGGTTGAAAACCTGCTGAAAAAAACAATAGAACCATCACAGACGAAGGTTTCCAGTACAAATACATTACAAACCAAAACCAAAATGGTTTTCTGTAGTGTGTTTTGGGACATTCCATTAAGACCAATAGAAGGTGACCAATTACCAGTAGAGACCCACAGGGACCATTACAGTTTCCATTACACCCAATACAAGTCCCAGTAAAACCATTACTAATTTTGTGATGGTGTCTATAGTTTTTTTCATCAGGGTACAAAGCCCTAAATTGGTTGAGAACCTTGAAACATAGGTTTCAGAAAAACACACGTTTCCAATTCCCATGAATTATTGTCCCTTAAATCTCCCAAGTTTTGTAATGCTCCTTTTAATCCATAGTAACCATTTCCCAAAAACTAAGAAACCAATGCTGAACTTGGAACACGTTAATGTTTCCTGCATTTGTATTCCCACCTCCGTTGTCGCCTCCCTCGTTACAGAATCAGCCTCACCCGGGTCCAGCGGCTTTATTCAGTGATCCAGGCCAGCCATGAATCCAGCAGCACAGTAATGTGTGTCCATCAAGGCGAGTGGCCTATTGAGGATTATCTGTTGGACTTCATTGAACTGACATTGATCCGCTTCCGGCGCTGCGTTGTACAGTCGACGTTAGGGATGGCTCCGCTCAATTTGTGCTTTAATATACTTTTTTACGTATTTTTACTTTCTCTTTTTACACGCATAACGTCTGCACTATTTATAAACGACAGAAGAACACTTTTGGACATTGGACATCACTGCACTAACCTGCTTCAGGACACTTTATCCACAGATCCAGCGTGGCCATTGGAGATACTTCGGACCACCGAAGCTAACAAAGGCCACTTCAATAATCCCAGGAGGCGAAGTAAACATCGCGGGAGACGCGCTGGAATACGCAACAGACTGAGGAAAAGGGCTCACAGTCCTCCTCTACCGAGTATTCTGCTCGCTAATGTCCAATCCTTGGAGAATAAGATGGACGATCTTAGAGCCAGGATAAGCTTCCAACGGGACATCAGAGACTGTAACATCCTTTGTTTGACCGAAACATGGCTCACGCCGACGGTCCCGGACACCGCTGTAACGCCGTCTGATAACTTTTCTGTTTTACGGATGGACAGAACAGCCGAGGCTGGAAAAACCAAAGGCGGTGGAGTGTGTTTCATGATCAACAAGAAATGGTGTGACCCCAGGAATATCTCCATTCTGTCACGTTCCTGCTCGCCTCATCTAGAACACCTCTCCATTATCTGCCGCCCCTTCTATCTGCCCCGGGAGTTTACATCGATCCTCGTGTCTGCCGTTTATATACCACCACAAGCAGATACTAGCGTGGCTTTATCCAAACTCCACGACGAGCTCAGCGGCTACATCAACAAGCACCCTGACGCTGCCTCCATCATCGCTGGGGACTTTAACAAAGCCAACCTCAGAAAAGTCATGCCAAACTTTCACCAACATATATCCTGTCCAACTAGAGGACAGAATACACTGGATCATTGCTACACCCAGTTTAAGAATGCCTACAAAGCTCATTCCCTGCCGGCTTTTGGAAAATCTGACCACGTCGCCATCTTCCTCACTCCGGAATATAAACAAAACACTCTGAAGCTATGCTACAGGCGGCTCTTGATGACGTCGACTGGGACATGTTCCGGGCGAGTTCATCTGACGTCAGCGAATTCACGGATGTAGCAGTAAGCTTTATCAACACGCTAACCGAGCAAGCCACCGAAACAGTAACAATAAGGACATTCTCAAATCAGAAACCGTGGGTGGACAGATCAATCCGTGATGCGGTTAACCATCGCACTGCCGCATACAACGCTGGTCTTTTGTCGGGAAACATGAGCGAATACAAAACATCGTGTTATGCTCTCCGTCGTGCAATAAGAGCCGCTAAGCGCTGGTACAGGGAGAGAATTGAGTCACATTTCCAGCTCAATGACTCTCGACGCATGTGGCAGGGACTGAAGACCATCTGTTCCTCTGGAAACAACTCTTCCGCAGAGGTGAGAGCAGATCCGTTGCTGGCCGAAGAGCTAAACACCTTCTACGGCCGCTTTGAATGTAATGGCGGCGCGATCCTGCCGATCAGCACGTCAGAAAGCAGCAGACAGAGCAGCGATGATTATGCTATCACCTTTTCAGAGGACGACGTTCGGAGGGAACTAAAGAGAGTGAACGTCAGGAAAGCAGCAGGACCTGATGGGATTACTGGCCGCGTTCTGAGGTCCTGTGCTGATCAGCTTGCTGGTTTGTTTACTTCAATCTTTAATGAGTCCCTCGCTACCTCTGTGGTTCCCACCCCCTTTAAAAAATCTGTCATAATCCCTGTGCCTAAGTAAACCCTCTTGCCTGAATGACTATCGTCCAGTTGCCCTCACATCGACAGTCATGAAGGTTTTTGAGAGACTTTTAAAGAAACACATTTGCCCCTCCATCCCTGCTACCTTGGACCCTCTTCAGTTTGCCTATCGGCCAAATAGGTCTACTGATGATGCCATCTCCCAGGTACTGCACTCCTCCCTCACTCACATCGACAGCAAAAATGGCAATTATGTCAGGCTGCTATTCATCGACTATAGCTCAGCTTTCAACACTATAGTCCCCACCAAGCTAGCTGTCAAACTATCAGACCTCGGCCTAAACACTTCACTCTGTGGCTGGATTCAAGATTTCCTCACCGCCAGACCACAAGTGGTGAAAGTCGGCCAGTTCACCTCCAACTCCATCACCCTGAATGTAGGAGCCCCACAGGGCTGTGTCCTGAGCCCCCTGCTATACTCTCTATACACCCACGACTGCGTGTCCTCACACAACTCCACTTCCATTGTTAAATTTGCTGACGATACTGTGGTTCTGGGCCTCGTTTCCAACAACGATGAGGCCGCATACTTGGATGAGGTGGAGAGACTCACATCATGGTGCCAGGACAACTGTCTCTCTCTGAACGTGAGCAAAACCAAAGAGCTGATCGTGGACTTCAGGAAGAGACAGCAGCAGCCCTACACTCCTCTTATGATCAGTGGGACCCCTGTGGAGAGGGTGAGCAGCTTCAAGTACCTCGGTGTAAACATCTCCGAGGACCTGACATGGACTGCACACATTCAGACTCAGGTTAAGAAAGCCAGGCAAAGACTGTACCATCTGCGACAGCTGAGAAAATTCAGGGTCTCACCAGCTATCCTGAAAACTTTCTATTCAGGGGCCATAGAAAGTGTTCTGACTCAGTGCATCTCAGTGTGGTATAATAATGCCACAAACCAGGACTGCAAAGCCCTACAGAGAGTCGTGCGCTTAGCTGAGCGCATCTCAGGGTCTGCTCTCCCCTCTCTGCAGGCCATCTACCTCAAACGCTGCAAAAGCAGAGCTGCTAAAATCATCAAGGACTCGAATCACCCCGGTAACCATCTTTTCATTTTACTGCCATCTGGCAAGCGCTTCAGGAGCATGATGGCAAAGACTGAAAGACTGCGGAGGAGTTTCTTCCCCCAGGCCATCAGGCTCCTAAACTCAGTCTCATAACATCATAACATCCACAGGACTCAACTTAATAAACTGTAACATCCATTATTCCCCATCATCCACACTGCTGCTATGTGCACATTCTCGGTACAACCTATTTGCACACTCTCTTGCACTGCACACTTTATCTCATTGCACATCTTGCTCTTTATTTTATTTCATTATTTGTTTCTTATTTTCATTCTCACCATATTTATATATATATATATATATATATATATATATATATATATATACTCTCTCGTGTTATGTTTCATAGTTTTTATTGCTTTTGTTATTTTTATTTTATTATTATTTTTTATTTTTTTGCACTTTCCATTGAGCGGACCTGTCCTGACTAACATTTCACTACTGATTATACCCTGTATGATTGTGTATGTGACAAATAATAAAGAACCTTGAACCTTGAACCTTGAACCCTTACTCAATCTCATTGGATGAGGTGTGTTTAATGATATTTTTCATGGAGGGCTATCTGACTGGCTTTAGAGGAGTATATTCATCTAGCACTTCAATTGAACGGCTCTGAATTCACCGTGGGTGTGATGGAGGAGGACCGCAACATGGCTGCCACACCACAGCCTTCTACTGTCATGGTTACCTCTCTTGAGTCTCGTACCGTCATGTCTGCTGTTCCAGAGTCTCTCCATAAGATGGCTGCCAGTCCAGTGATTGTTCCCAAAATGGCTGCCAACCTGGAGACTTTCCACTAAATAGCTACCGTTCCAGAGCCTCGTCCCGTCTCAGCCGATCTTTCAGAGTCTCGTCCCGTCTCAGCCGATCTTTCAGAGTCTCGTCCCGTCTCAGCCGATCTTCCAGAGCCTCGTCCCGTCTCAGCCGATCTTCCAGAGCCTCGTCCCGTCTCAGCCGATCTTCCAGAGCCTCGTCCCGTCTCAGCGGATCTTCCAGAGTCTTGTCCCGTCTCGGCGGACCTTCCAGAGTCTCGTCCCGTCTCGGCGGATCTTCCAGAGTCTCGTCCCGTCTCGGCGGATCTTCCAGAGTCTCGTCCCGTCTCGGCGGATCTTCCAGAGTCTCGTCCCGTCTCGGCGGATCTTCCAGAGTCTCGTCCCGTCTCGGCGGATCTTCCAGAGTCTCGTCCCGTCTCGGCGGATCTTCCAGAGTCTCGTCCCGTCTCGGCGGATCTTCCAGAGTCTCGTCCCGTCTCGGCGGATCTTCCAGAGTCTCGTCCCGTCTCGGCGGATCTTCCAGAGTCTCGTCCCGTCTCGGCGGATCTTCCAGTGCCTCGTCCCATCTCAGCTCATCTTCCACCACTGGTGTCGGTAAAAACTGCTGGCATTCTAGGGATTGCAATGCTCCCGAGCCACTCAGTTTCAAGGTTCTTTTATTTGTCACATACTCAATTATACAGGATATAATCAGTAGTGAAATGTAAATCAGGACAGGTCCGCTCAATGGACAGTGCAAAATATGACACAAGAGAATATATATAAATATAGGTAAAAATAAATTAATAATAAGTAAAATGTGCAATACAGTATACTGTGGACTTAATAAATAGTAATATAAACAGGGATGTACAAGAGGAATGTGCAAACAGGTTGTAATGTGTATGTACACACAGCAGCAATATGGATGATGGAGAAAAGTGAATGTTTTACTGTTTATTAAATTGAGTCTTGTAAATGTTATTAGATCGAGTTTGAGTTTAGGATCCTGATGGCCCGAGGGAAGAAGCTCCTCCTCAGTCTCTCAGTTTTTGCCATCATGTTCCTGGAGCGAACTTAGCCAACTGGAACACAGCTGTGGTTAATCAAGATGCTCTATCTTGCGTCTATCCGTCTATCTATCTGACTATCCATCTATCTATCCGTCTATCCATCTATCTATCTATCCGTCTATCCATCTATCATGAATTACCCTTGTTTTGGATCCCTAGTCTAATATTCAAACACTTAAGTTTTTATTGTCCTGTAATTTTAAGCCTAGTATGTTACCTATCAAACTCAAATTTTCATAAGCTCTATAATCCTGGAAGATTGCTTTTAGACATAGTTTCTCCCCACACACATATATAATATATTGTCTACTTACAAATTACTTTTTTTCCAAGGAATGGGTAAATCAAAATATAATTTGTTTCGGATTTGTTCAATGCTCATGGACCTTATTCTCTTGATTTTGTGTCTTTTGATAAGTGCACCCATCTCACTAAGAGATTTTAATCAGGTGAATTAAATATACCTGTCAGTTTAAAAACTCTGAATGAAGCACATTTAAGTTATGGCTGTTTGAACAATTATATTTCTACACTTGCCATCAATGGTGTTTATGTACAAGATAAAAAATGCAATATTTATCTTTCTTCAACTCAGGAAGCCTCTCTAAAGTACAATATAATCTTGATGGAGGATCTGTTCTCCAAACTCTGGGCTGAAAAACTAATGGACCTTTTCTCACAGACCTTTTCCAAAGTTAAATGAAATAACTAAATTTCAAGATTGTTCCTCCATCCTTGTAATTTATTCTTGAGCAAGTTTTCTGAGATGGTATCTTCTTTGTGGGAAGATCATTATATGGACATGTTAGTGTCTTTTGATTGTGGGCACACCTGTGCAATAATCATGTCTAATCAGCATCTTGATACGCCACACCGGTGAGGTGGATGGATTATCTCGTTCACTAACACAGATTTGTGAACAATATTTGAGAGACATAGGCCTTTTGTGTACATAGAACAAGTCTTCGATCTTTGAGTTCAGGGGGCAAAAACAAAAGGGTTGCGTTTATAATTTTCTTCAGTATATTCTTGGTCAGAATTGACCATGTTAATATCTTCTGCTGTAATAACATGATAGAAATGACATAATGTTTTTTTTTCTCAGATTTTCATTCAAAGGACATTAATCTTATTTTTTTTAATTTTCTGTGTAAATTGTATCTTCACGATGCCAGACCCATTCATTGTTATCACAACTCTTATACCCAAGTCCCTTTTTACTCCCTTTAAAGATATGTCAAAACCTTTAAACTCAAAGGAACCTAAAACATTTTACATTCGTATCTTGAGTCTGTTGTGAGGAATTAATATTTTGTTGATTTGTGTAGCTCTTTTAATGATGTCCATCTGCCCTCTGTTATTTCATAATTGTTGGGTTACACTTTATTTCAATACATACATGTCAACTAATTGTCATTAATTAGCAACTACATGTCTTCTAACTCTCAGTAGGGTAGGTTTAGGGTTAGTAGAATAAGTACTTGCAAAGTTTCTCATACTCAGTATGTTGTGAACCCATCATAATAAAGTGTTAGATGATATTAAGCAGATAGTCTACTAATACTCTAATGACTGCTTGTTGACATGTAGTTGCAAAGTTATGTAGGCCTACCGTTAGTAGAATATCTAAAGTGGACTGTTGAAATAAAGTGTTACCAATTGTTGTTACCAAAATGACTCCATTTAATAATCAGTAAGATATTTATTATTCTCCATCATCCGTATTTTTGCTATGTTTATACCCTGTTTGCACATCCCTGCTTATTATTTATTAAGTCTACAGTATACTGTCCTGCACATCGTTTTAATTTTTTTTTACTCATACCTATATTATGTATATTCTCTTGTGTTTGTTACATATAATTGCACTGTCCATGGAGCGCACTCATTTAATGAATTATGTATGTGACGCATAAAAATCTGTTGATTTGCGATAATACATTCATCTTTTTCTTCTTCTTTAGATTTTATTGGTGTTAAAAGTGCATTATCACCACCTACTGGGCTGGAGTGTGGGCAGAAGATTTGTGTAAATGTTTACATTAAATTCTTTCACTTATCCCTGTATTTTTCAGGAACTTTTTAGGAGACTGTGCACTTTCCCAGACGTTGTTTTTTCCCAAAAAATTATCCAATGTCATGGGTTGTTTTCCAGTTTGCATCTCCTCATGTCTTTGGCTCCTCAGACCTGTTTTGGGTGCAAAGTTCAGTGGGGGGTTTTCCAGTCAGTGCACATGTATACACTCTTCAAACCACTTCAGGGATTTCATGAACCGGACCAGGTGATCTCTGACCCGAGTTCTGCAGGTAGTACTGGTATTGAGACATTCCTTCAGGAAACACTTCAGATCGAAAGTCAAATTCCTCGGAGAAGACGACGCTATTTCAGAGACATTGTCACTTGTCAAGGTGAGTTATTATTTGCTTCTGATATCATGATTATTATCATATAATTGATATTTAAAATATGTAACTTCAGATAATTTGTTGGCTGTATAACAATCATTTCCAAACATACTTTGTTTTTTTGCATTTCATATAAAAATGATACTTATTTTATCTGTTCATGCATGCAAAATGAGTCAAAATCAAGTCATGTGCACAAAAAGCCAATAGCCAAGTGTACATTGAAATGAGGCATGGGTGATAATATAATATGTTACAACTATAAATCCAAAAAAAAAGATGTTACTCTTTCATTAGGCTCTTGTTGAATTTGGTTTCTAACATTTTTATTTTAAAATGAATTAGAACTAAACATGTTTTCATTACAGGATTTAAAGCTCTTTTGTTAGGCAACAATAATACATAATTGTGCTTATTATTGTTTCTTCCAGTGCCTTCAAAATAGTTGTATTTTTCTTTCTTACCTTCCTTTATTTTCCTACTGTCAGTCATTTGTATTGTTTACCTTTGAAAATGGCAAACTTATGTTTTGTGTTTGTCACATATTGTGTTTTTTAATGACAAAATATGGTAGTCACAGGTAAAACCATTGCTAGAGCAAGTACATCAGCACTGTGTGGGTGAGCCTTTCATGCTTTCATACCACGGCTGGTGGATGAGGGTTGAAGCAATATTCATATAGGCAGAGCAAGATAACAAAACATTTGTATAAAATCTGCAGCAACTGCGTAATGCTATCATGTCAATATGGACCAAAACCTCTGAGGAATGTTTCCAACACCTTGTTGAATCTGTGCCACGAAGAATTAAGGCAGTTCTGACGCAATAGGGCGTCCAACCCAGTAATAGCAAGTGCACCTAATAAATTGGCCAGTGAGGCCAATTTACAGGAACGGCTCTACCACTGAGCCGTTCCTGTGTGGCTCAGTGGTAGAGCATTGCGTCTGTTGCGCAAAAGGTTGTGGGTTCGATTCCCAGGGAACACATGTACTAATGAAAAATGTATAACCTGAATGCAATTGTAAGTCGCTTTGGATAAAAGCGTCTGCTAAATGCATAAATGCAAATGCAAATGCAGTGAGTGTGTGTGTGTGTGTGTGTATATATATATATATATATATTATATATATATATATATATATTAGTAATGCAACCATTTTAAAGAAAAAAAAGGATGTTTTGTTATAGCTTTTGGAGCAAGTACCACATCACAAGGTTGGTTCGCTCCATTGGCCAGTGATGTAATATAAGCAGTTCGTTACTTGTTGGGCTCTAATGGGACAGCGGAGCACAGCCTAACACTTTTTGACTCTCTCAGTTTGTGTAAATCCACATGGAGTTCAGAGTATATTTTTATTTCACAGATGTCTAGTGTAAGACCAGTCTATCAAAATTCAGGAACTTTTACAAAACAGTACATTGCATATTCTAAACCACGCTTCATACAATATTGTTCATGTCACATCTTATTGTTATGTCAGGCCTTTTAGACATATTTGCATTACATTGGCTCATTCACCAATAGAGGGGTATGCATTATCATCACTTTCTCAACGGGAAATAATGTATACAATAATATAAACAGCCGGACTGCGTGGACAACAGATCTGCTGCATGACTGGATTAACATTTGTTTCCTGACATTTATATGTGCCTGATTTCGACGCCAGGGAAATACATGAAGCAAATTTGTCTGTGAATGCTTTATTTAAATACACAATAGGTCGGTCTAAATCCGGGTGATCACTTATATCAATGTTATATATATCATCATATCGTCCAGCCAAAAAACTTATATAGTTTGTATCAGTGTTTATTTAAAAACATCCACTTATGCAGAATATAAGATGGTAAATATTTATTGGTGTTGTCAATAAAATATATAGATATATTACTGCAAAATGTAAAATACTGATATCAAATGATAACTGCAAATCTATGTTTCTCTGCCTGGAGTCCATTTGTTTCTGTGAATTGCAGCAATTCATTTGCTTTTCTCTTCTGTACCTTTCGGCTGTCTGTAAAAATATACCTTAGATTACTTCTCAAATCTGATGTGTTTTGTGTGTTCTTTCGTAGCACCACGCTGAATGATCGGGCTAGTGCTGCTTCCTAAAGAAAGTTTATCATTCGGACGTGTATTAAACCTTGTCAGTTTAAACATTAAAGTGTTTTAAGCCATTCAAAAGTGAGTCAGGGAAAAATAAATGTAATTGTGGTACTCATGTGCAATGATAGATCATTTTTGTGTGCAAGCACGCAGAAAGCCGCAGGTCGGCTCAGATAGGACACTAGTACCATCTTGAGTTCTCTTTCTTGTCTGCTTGAGTAAATGCACAGAAATATATCTTGATGAGTATCATGTAAACACGTAGTGTTTCCGACCCACTCTTCACCCCAAACCAGCGGCTTCTCCCCCCCCCCCCCCCCCATCACTGTATCGGCTAAAACACATAAGCAATTGCACTTGTGAGATTACAAATTGTATTTAAATGTTCACTTCCTGACTAAGAAAGTGTCAGGCAAGTCAGGTGTTTGAGATCGTTTCCTGACCATTGAGCTTGAGACAGCTGTGCCTTTGTCTCTATGATAATGGTAAGATCAATGAGTCAGACTACTGAGAGATTCAACTTTTGTTCTGCAAATGGCTTTCTGGCCCAGACGTGGAATCGCTAGGTTGACTGGATTAGTGACTATGCATTTGATGTTTGTCTCCACCTCCAAAAGTCCCTCCTCCAATTCTGCCTATAAGATACCATATAAAAATTACTTAAGATTGAGATTTCGATGACTACAGCCTACCAACAGCTTGTGTTCTCAATAAAGAATTCTGCTGACAATCCAATCCGAAGTCTCCTGGTCTTCTCTTCTGAGTTGTCTACACTTTAGAAGAACCAAGTTCACAACAGATGGTGCCGTGACCCGGATAGAGTTCCAGCTTCCTCACCTGGAAACTTCCAGCTGAACAAAGATTCCCAGACTGAATTTTTCTCTCAACCAAAGGTTGTGGTGAGTGCTATCTCTAATCCAAAAAGAACCTAAGACCAGTACAAATTTGTATCCTCTGTGCCGTCAGAGAAGAGTTAACATACATCTGTAGGGTTTGTTTAACTAAGAGTTTATCCTCTAAAGTTTTTCTTTTAGAGATGAAAGTTATCCTCTGTTTCAGGCAGGGAAGAGTTTATCCTCTAAAGTTTTTCTTTTAGAGATGAAAGTTATCCTCTGTTTCAGGCAGGGAAGAGTTTATCCTCTAAAGTTTTTCTTTTAGAGATGAAAGTTATCCTCTGTTTCAGGCAGGGAAGAGTTTATCCTCTAAAGTTTTTCTTTTAGAGATGAAAGTTATCCTCTGTTTCAGGCAGGGAAGAGTTTATCCTCTAAAGTTTTTCTTTTAGAGATGAAAGTTATCCTCTGTTTCAGGCAGGGAAGATTTTGGCATTACGTGCTAAAAAGTAGTTATCCTCTGTTTCAGGCAGGGAAGATTTTGGCATTACGTGCTAAAAAGTGGTTATCCTCTGTTTCAGGCAGGGAAGATTTTGGCATTACGTGCTAATAATTGGTTATCCTCTGTTTCAGGCAGGGAAGATTTTGGCATTACGTGCTAATAATTGGTTATCCTCTGTTTCAGGCAGGGAAGATTTTGGCATTACGTGCTAAAAATAGGTTATCCTCTGTTTCAGGCAGGGAAGTTAAGTGTGAAGTGTTGGTAATTTGGAAAGTTAACAATAGTTAAGCTTTTTTTTAACAAGTGTACCCTCTGTTGATCAGAGAAGTTTTTTGTTTAGTGTTTTGTTTGTGTGGTACAGAAGAAACTTACAAAATGGTTAGAAGGAATGCTAGGCTGATTCCAACCACAGAAAAGAGTGGTCTTGTGACTCCTCTGTGGTCAGATAGTGAATTCAAAACGCTGTTAGGGGAACAAATGGACCTAATAGTCACTGAAAAAGTTAGACAAGAACTAACGCAGAAATATGAGATTCATCCAGACAAGACTTGGTCGGTAGATGAGTGTAAAAAGGTACTAGGAGCAAGTATTCGTAAGAACAATGTGAAAGGCATTATCTGTTGTCACAGAGAATTCAGTGTAACGCTAGCGACACAACAGTCTCAGCGTAACTCAGAGCTAGAGAAACAGAACAATGAACTCCGTGCTAGAGTATCCACTTTGACTAAGAAATTGAACCTCAGAGCAGTACAGGCAGCTCATCTAGCGCTTAAGGCTTCATCAGGAATGGTGTTAGGTCAGACTGTAAACGTAAAATGCCCTCACGCAGTGTCCGCACTAATGAATCAAGCAAAAGTCACTTCTGTCACCTCCTCCCGTTGGGGAAATGGGTTAGCAACTCTCACAGCCCCGAATATTGTTATACAGCGTGCACCAGTCACGAACCCATCCTCATGTATGATGTCTGCAATGACTGAATTTGTGTTAGAGGATGAAGGTGAAATGACTCATGATTGTGTTACGCTTACATATGCAGCGACAAGTGAAATAGCAGAAACTCCCATAGAGAACGCAGAATTGGAGTTGTTTGTTGATGGTTCAGCTCAAGTTATTGAAGGTAACAGACGAGCAGGATATGCAGTAACTTCCAACATATCGTTGCTCCCTTGTAAAGGAAAAACTGACGTTTCGGTAGTAATAGACAAGTTCTCAAGATGGGTAGAAGCTTATCCAACAGGGTGTGCTACAGCTGCACATACTGCTAAATGTCTTGTCACTGATTTCATTCCCAGATGGGGATTACCAGATTGCATTGACTCAGATCAAGGTACCCACTTCACAGGACAGGTAGTCAAGGAAGTGTCTAGAATGTTGAATATTAAGTAGAACCTTCACTGTCCCTATAGGCCACAAGCATCAGGACAGGTTGAACGATCAAACAGAACAATCAAAACCAGGCTAAGCAAAATGCATCAGGAAGGAGTACCATGGGTTGAAGCACTGCCCGCAGTACTGTGTAGTATAAGAGCATCACCTAACAGATCAGTAGGACTGAGCCCTCATGAGATTATTACTGGACGCCCAATGCAGATGCCAGGTGTGATTGATCTTAGAAATGCTGATGTGCACATTACTTCAGATGCCCTGATCGCTTACTGTGAAAACCTCACAAAGGCAGTGCAGAGTGCCAAAGAGAGAGTTGAGTCGTGTTGGCAGACTCCACCAGAAGGTGGACACACAATCATTCCAGGTCAATGGGTCATGATAAAGGCGTTCAGAAACAAGCCATTAGAGCCTAAGTGGTACGGACCACATCAAGTGATGTTGATTACAGCTGCTGCAGTATTGTGTCAGGGAAGGAAAACTTGGACTCATGTGTCAATCAATCAATCAATCAAACTTTATTTATAAAGCACTTAAAAAACACAGAAGTGGACCAAAGTGCTGTACAGAGGAATAACACTCATACAAGACATAAAATAGAAATAAAACACATTAAGAAACAATAAAACTGTCAATGTTGAATGTCAGCATCAGATGTCAAAGGCCAGAGAAAAAAGATATGTTTTAAGAGTTGATTTAAATAAAGACAATGAAGAGACCTGCCTAATGGGCAGAGGCAAATCATTCCATAATTTAGGAGCTGCCACAGCAAACGCACGATCCCCTCTGAGCTTACGCTTTGTCTTTGGCACATTCAGGAGCAGCTGATCAGCTGACCTGAGAGAATGGATGGGCATGTAAGGGTGTAGCAGCTCAGAAATGTAAGGTGGGGCAAGCCCATTTAGGGATTTAAAAACAAATAAAATAATTTTAAATTTAATCCTAAAATGTACTGGCAGCCAGTGAAGTGATGCCAAAATAGGGGAGATGTGCTTATATTTACGTGTTCCAGTTAAAAGACGCGCTGCAGCATTTTGCACCATCTGCAAACGAGCAATCGAAGACCCAATAACGCCCACGTACAGTGCATTACAGTAATCGAGCCGAGTGGTTACAAAGGCATGGATCACGGTCTCAAAATGTTGGCTTGAGAGATAAGGCTTTATTTTGGTCAGCTGCCTCAATTGGAAAAAACTTGATTTTACTACTGCCCTGATCTGACTGTCGAGCTTGAGATTAGAGTCAATTTTCACCCCTAAGTTAGTGATGGTTGGCTTGATGTACTGAGACAAGGCACCCAAATCAACCAGGGGGGTCCCAGTGGTTCCACCAAACACCATCACTTCTGTTTTATTTTCATTAAAACTTAAAAAGTTAAGAGACATCCATGCCTTTATATCATCAAGACAATCAAGTAGCTGTCTAACTGTGTCATTCTTTCTAAGTGGGACATAAATCTGGCTATCATCTGCATAACAATGGAATGACAAGCCATGCTTCCTGATTATTGATCCAAGGGGGAGCAAATAAAGAGAAAAAAGAAGAGGACCTAAAACTGAGCCCTGCGGTACCCCACAAGAGAGAGGAGCCGAAGAGGACACAGCATCACCACAGCTAACACAGAAAGTCCGATCTTTTAAATAAGACCTGAACCATTTGAGTGCTATGCCCTTTATACCCACCCACTGCTCCAGACGAGATATTAAGATTTCATGGTCCACAGTATCAAATGCAGCAGTTAAGTCAAGAAGCACCAGAATAACACAATCACCAGTGTCAGTAGCTAAAAAGATATCATTAAAAACTTTTAGAAGTGCAGATTCTGTGCTATGTAGCATTTTAAAACCGGACTGAAACACTTCAAGAATATTATGATCTTTCAGATAGGCCATCAATTAACTATAAACTATCTTTTCAAGGACTTTTGAAAGAAAAGGCAGCTTGGAGATAGGTCTAAAATTAGCAAGTTCTGTAGGATCCAGACCAGGTTTTTTAATCAGAGGTTGGACTACTGCGTGTTTAAAATTTTCAGGGACCACACCTGATGACAAACTGCTATTTACAACTGCAAGAACAGATGGCCCTACAGTGGGAAAAACCTCCTTGACAAATCGGGGAGGGACAGCATCATATGGAGAACCTGAGGGCTTTAAATGACCAACAATATCATGTAATACTGACAAAGTCACAAGTTCAGACTTGTCAAAGACAGCAGAGCAAAGGACGGAGACTGAGGGATCATTAGAAGGAGGTGAGATAACAGCCCTGGTGGAGATAACCTTATCAATAAAAAAGTGAAGAGAATTTTCACAAACAGCAGAGGAAGCATCAACATAAACCGTTTGCGGAGCATGGAGAACTGCATCGATAGTCTTAAATAAAACACAAGGCTTGTTACAATTTTAACAAAATAATTTCAGAAATATAATTTATTTTTGCCTCTTTCACAGTTTTCTGAAAATGATGCCAGCAGTCCCTTAGTATTTGAAAGGACACACGCAATTTGTCCTTTTTCCATTTGCGCTCAGCCCTACGGCACTCACGTCTGACAGCACGAACCGTGTCATTCAGCCATGGCTCAAATTTAGTTTTTGGCTGCCTGATTTTTAAAGGAGCCACAGTATCCATAACAGTTTGACAGGTAGAGTGCAACCATGAGCTAAGCGCCTCTGAATCATTACATATAGACTGTGGTATAGCACAGTTCTAACTAAAAACAGATGTAAACTTAACAGCAGTGGAAGGGTTAATGATGCGACAGGGGCGAATAGCAGCGCGGGTTTCAACTGTATTACAGGCAAGAGCAATATCAAATAATACAGGCATATGGTCAGAAAACACTACGTCACAGATCTCAAGGTTACGAACAGGCAAACCAAAAGATAGAACAAGATCGAGTGTGTGTCCGCGTTCCTGTGTGGGGCCAGACACAGACTGCACCAGATTAAAAGAATCAATGAGACATAAAAAGTCCTTTACCATTGGGTTGTCAGGGCAACACACGTGAACATTAAAATCCCCAACAATAAGAACATGGTCATATTTAGGCATAATATCTGCCAAAAAAGCAGAAAAGTCATTTATAAAGTCCTTATTGTATCTGGGAGGCCGATAAACTACTGCACCCAGCATTTTGAGAGAACGACCCAACTCAAATAAACTCAATTCAAAGCTGCTAAACGAGGATGGTAGCGATAGTTGTTTACATTTGTAGGTATTCTTATAAACGATTGCTATTCCTCCTCCTCGTCCCGACGTGCGCGGAGAATTTAAATAGCAGCAATCATTCGGTAAAAGTTCAGAGAAAACACTGGACTCACCAACTCTCAACCACGTCTCAGTCACACAGAGAAAGTCAAGATCCCTAGACGTAAAGAAATTCCTTAGGATAAAGGTTTTATTCGCCAGCGATCTAGCATTCACCAGCCCAATCCTAGTAGGAATTGCCGGCAGTTACGCGGTGCTGACTTTCAAAGGAACCCGACACAGAGGCCGCAGGTCTTGTTGATTTACCCCACGCCAACGGGGGCGAGGAGAGCAGGGGGCGCGGGACAGGGACACCTCATCCGAGCCGACGACAGGTACCAGCCAGGCGTCGATAGGGTCCAGCAATCGCCGAGAAATAGAGAGGCGGGGCACCGCTCGGTACTCAGTCCAGGAACCCATGGAAGAGAGTGCTAAGCCAGTCTTCACCCTCACCAGCCAACCACCGCGTTTTCCTCGGCGACGGTGGCGCTTACGCCGGGGATGTATAACAGGGAGGCGGCAGAGATAAGCTGGAATGCCCGATAGAAGCGGGGGCAAAGTCTTTTGTCCAGCATAATCAAATTTTACTAAATCTTTGGCAGAATGTCGAAAATTCAGTAATGTTTGGCGATCGTACACCAATAGAGAGTCAACATTTTGAACAGCAAGTGACACAAACAGCACAAAAACACACAAAGCTTGCAGAGCCAGACGGCAGGCCACACACACTGGCGCCATCTTGGAAAAAGAAGCTTGTTTCATGTATTCAAGCTCCACTCTCAAAATTGCATCAATCAACACTGTAAAGTTGCATCATGTGTCACACTGTAAAGTTGTTCCTCCCCCTGCAGGGATAGGATAGGACAGACACAAGAACTAGTGAGGAGCCCAGGGAAGAACCGAAAGCAACAGGCTTCGGGGGCCAACCCTGCGGTGAAGATTCCCTCATAGGCCTTTCCCCATCCAATAGTCCATCCTTTCCTCACTGTTCTTTAGGTGTAGCAGGAATTGAGAAATAGGGAAAGAAGGAACAACAATAGCAGACTATATTTGAACAGAGGCTACAACCCTAATGTTTGCAGACTCTACAACAAAGACTGCTATGTGCCGTTGTTCTCTTTTGTTTTGGTTTTTTTTCTTCCTCTGTGCAGATACCACTTGATGGCTGTCCTGAGATCCATATGCACCGCCCTTCTCACCTGCGGATGAAGCCACAACCTCTAGAAAACAACTAGACCCATTGCCGAGCCACCTATCACACAAGAAAGAGAAAAGAAAGAAGAAAGAAGAAGAAACAAATACACAACACAGAGACTCACATACGGGAACTTCAGTCATCCATCAACATGATCAAAATTACACCAGATGACTGAAGATAATTCTTCATGGTTCGGAAACTTGTTAGGTAAACCCTGGCTGTGGATCAAGGAAATAGCAATTCTGCTGTTGTTTCTCCTACTTGCGTACTATCTATGCATCCACAGTATCAAGTGTTTCTTTCAGCAAATGACTCCCGCCTCTCACGAGGAAATGACAGTTCCAACCAGAAGAGATTATTACCCGTAAGAACTTCACGGACCCTAATTGCATGTTTTGTTTCTGTGTCAGCATGCAATTACATATAAGCAACACAGAACATGTACTATGTGCCTGTAACGATTACAAGTTACAAGAATTAACTTTTAAGTGTCTAAATTTGTATTTTGTGAGAGTTATTAGAACTCTCAAAGGGGGAATTGTGAGATTACAAATTGTATTTAAATGTTCACTTCCTGACTAAGAAAGTGTCAGGCAATTCAGGTGTTTGAGATCGTTTCCTGACCATTGAGCTTGAGACAGCTGTGCCTTTGTCTCTATGATAATGGTAAGTTCAATGAGTCAGACTACTGAGAGATTCAACTTTTGTTCTGCAAATGGCTTTCTGGCCCAGACGTGGAATCGCTAGGTTGATTGGATTAGTGTCTATGCATTTGATGTTTGTCTCCACCTCCAAAAGTCCCTCCTCCAATTCTGCCTATAAGATACCATGTAAAAATTACTTAAGATTGAGATTTCGATGACTACAGCCTACCAACAGCTTGTGTTCTCAATAAAGAATCCTGCTGACAATCCAATCCGAAGTCTCCTGGTCTTCTCTTCTGAGTTTTCTACACTTTAGAAGAACCAAGTTCACAACACACTTATTATGATTTTTTGCAGAAATAATGGATGTTATCATTTATTTTGTTTCTATATACAGGCCTCATATCAGTATCTGACTATGGAAAACAGAGAAAGCAAAGAGAGAGACAATGGTGTGTCAATAAAGAGTGAAAGATTAACTGCTCATCCTCTGGACCTCAGTGATGAATCACTGACCTCTGACCCCAGGTGAGACAATATCCACTATCATAACAGACATTGTGTTCATTCTGTTTTGAAAAGTGAGGCTCAGTCGGGACAAAATCTGAATTAAAGCACACAAGTTCGGGGTGAAACCATGTAAACGTGTATCGTGAGCTGCATGTTTTTTAATGTGTGGATTCGGGGACTTACAGAGACGCAGATAAGAGTCGTTATGTTGCTATCGAAGATTAAACCAATGAACTCGCTGCTCGAATGGACTTTTAAAGCAATAAGGCTTTTCAGTTTTATGGCGTTATCATTTTTTATATTACTTTGGATACTGTGGTGATGGTTACTGATAACAAATACCATCTTGAATTGGAAACTCCGTCTGACTGGATCAGTGAATTGTGTTGACTCAAGCACAGCTGAATTATTTATCTTAGTTACATGTGACTGTGTGTGACTTTAATTTGTTTGTCTCCTACGTGGAACACCTGGAGGTTTTCCATATAGCTACTGTGATCCATTGAATTGGCATGTGGCTACTATGTGATTCACAATGGCATTATCCTTTCTGGATTGGCTTCAAATTGTGTAATTTACATGATATATATTTTACCTTACAAATAGCATGTTATATGTGTTATATTCTAAACCCTCCTGAAATCATTACTAGCAGTGTTGGGGAAAGTTACTTTTAAAAGTAATGCGTTACAATATTGCGTTACTCTCTAAAAAAGTAACTAATTACGATACTTTGTTACATTTTGTGGAAAGTAATGCTTTACAATATTACGTTACTCCTTAAAAAAAGTAACTAATTACGTTACTTATTTACTTTTTATGGAAAGTAATGCATTACGTTACTTTTGATTTACTTTCGCGTTACTTTTTAAATATGAGCAGGGCTTGATTGTTTGTTTTTAATATAATAAGTTATATTTATAGCATATGTAAAAGCCCTTCACACCAAAAAGTGTAATGAATAAACCTCAGGCTGAAGAAAGAGTAAATCACGTCTGTACAGAAGAACACAGAAGTTCTTCAGTTCTTCAGTGATAAAAAACAATGTTAGTTTATCTAAAGTCATGTTTGATTATTAATATGATTGAACTGATCATCAAAGGTCAGCAGCAAACACATCGGTTAATAAAATGAGATTAGATATAATTGTGTTGTCAACATATTTAATTATTGCAGGTTTGCGTCATATTCTGAGTTTGCATTTCACTGTAATTCATTTTGATGAATACTGAATCTGTTTTTTGCGAGTGGGATGAATTAATACACATTCACATTTAGTCTAGAACTACAGTAGCATGTTCACACGGCGCTCTGTCATCAATAAATGGAAAAAAAGTAACTCAGATATTTTCTAGTAAATTAAAAAGTAATGCGTTACTTTACTAGTTACTTGAAAAAAAGTTATATTATTACGTGACTTGCGTTACTTGTAATGCGTTACCCCCCCAACACTGGTTACTTGTAGATTAAGTGGAGGCTGATGTGACCTGAAATCTGTGTCCAGGATAGATCAAAGCTGAAGGCTCTTTTGATGAATGGAGCAGTGGGCTGTCATCGGAGACCTTTTGATTTCTGTCTATCATTAATTTAGCAGGTTGTATGGGAAAAGACTTGAGCAATCTAAACTTTTTGTCAAGAGCAGATTTAAAGGTATTAGTCAACCGAGATCCGCATACGCCCAATGTGACACAGGTCCCTAATAAACGAATAATTAAAAGTATAACATCTCCAGAATAATGAATAATGTCTAAATTCCTACATACAGTAGTTTGTACATTTGTACTTTTGAAATGGATATGTGGCATACATAAGAAGCACAGTCTTCTGCTTTTCAGTACAGTAACTGTCATCCAAACTGTTGCCATAGTTTACATCAGGTAATACTAACAGAGTGCACTGTTATATTGACAACATGACTAAGCATTTAGCCTATCTTGTTTGTGAACAATGAGCAATGACACAAGGACATCAGGCACACGAGAGGATTTCCTCCCCGCAGTATAGTCTGTGATGTTGAAGAGGTTATAATTCCAGACCAAAGACGGGATACTGGGGCAGAATGATTATTTTGTTGTTGTTTGCTGTATTGTACTGTACTCTACAGTACATTCAATTAAGGAATCAAACACTTGGGGAGTACCACAATCAACACCTATTACTGTTTTTTGTAGTATTGTTTTAAATCTATCCCATCAGTGTGTAAAACTATGTTGTAGTGTGTGTGTTTTTGACTGTTTTGTGTGTCATGTCTGAGAGCAAGGTTTGGTTTTTCAGCAAGATTGAGTTGTTTTGAGTGGAGAGCTTCATTTTGACATTTGGGGAATTGAATTAGAAGTTATGGATTCATGTGTACTGTTTTTGAGAATACGAGGCATAGTTTCAAGAAATGTGTTTAAGCCATTGAGAAAAACTGTAATGTAAATGACATTGCTAATGTCATAGAATAGCACAGTTAGAACAAAAGCGGGGCTCATTGTTAGGTTAGGGTTAGAGTTTACAGGTTAGGTTAGGGTTAGAGTTTACAGGTTAGGTTAGGGTTAGAGTTTACAGGTTAGGTTTGGTTTAGAGTTGACAGATTAGGCTACGTTTAGAGTTTACAGATTAGGATTAGAGTTTACAGGTTAGGGTTAGCGTTTACAAGTTAGGGTTAACAGTTTAAAGGTTATTTTAGGGTTAGAGTTTACAGGTTATGGTTAGGTTTTATGGTTAGAGTTTACAGTTTAGGTTAGGTTAGGGTTAGAGTTTACAGGTTAGGGTTAGAGTTTACAGGTTAGGTTAGGTTTTATGGTTAGAGTTTACAGTTTAGGTTAGGTTAGGGTTAGAGTTTACAGGTTATGGTTAGGTTTTATGGTTAGAGTTTACAGTTTAGGTTAGGTTAGGGTTAGAGTTTACAGGTTAGGGTTAGAGTTTACAGGTTATGGTTAGGTTTTATGGTTAGAGTTTACAGTTTAGGTTAGGTTAGGGTTAGAGTTTACAGTTTAGGGTTATGGTTTACAGGTTATGGTTAGGGTTTACAAGTAAGGTTCAGGTTAGGGTTTGAGTTTACAGGTTAGGTTTATGGTGTACAGGTCAGGGTTTACAGGTTAGGGTTAACAGTTTAAAATCATTGCATTGCAAATGCACTGCAGAGACCCAGCATGTCAGTGGTAGAGAATAAATCTGTTGGATCGGTTCTGAACCTATTGAAAAATGCTGATGGAATAAATGAACGATATCAATAGAAATGTTCCATCCACACAATCTATTAAAGGAACAGCAGGTAGAACTAAAGGTAAATAACCTGAATTATTTCTGTTTCATTAGAACCCGGAATCAAATATCTTCATCTCCAGTTCCCAGCTGTGTGTCTCTGAAGAGTGAAGAATCAATGCCTCAACCTCCTAATTGTAGTAATGAACCAGTGACATCTGACCCCAGGTGAGGATAAAGGTGTAGTGCAGGTGTAGTCTAGATAGACATGCATGATAGTTCAGTTTAATTGTTTATTCATAGTTAATAGTTCAGTTTAATTTAGTATAACCAATTTGGCATAAAAATCATTATCACGTACATGTGCCAGGTTTACTTCATATTGTGACATTTTTGCTGTCGGCAGGAAAGTGTGGCTTCATTGTATACAGATACATTTATATTAATGGTAACACTTCACTATAAGGTCAATTAGTTAACTATTGTTATTAACATAAACTGAGAATAAACAATACTTCTACAGCATTTATTAATGCTAATTTCAACATTTACTAATACATTATCAAAATCAAAAGTTGTGTGTCTTAACATTAGTTAATGCACTGTGAACTAACATGAACTACCAGAAACGCAATGAAACGCATTTTTCCATGTTTCACTGCGCCCTGAATCATGCTCACGGTAAGCACTCTATAAGCAGTATCTCTTCCGCGTGAGATCACATCTATAATAGATAGATACATCTATCATATAAACTGACACCAATATTTCAAAAATACATCAATGTTTCAGGAGTTTAGTTCACAGAATAGGACACATGCTTATTAGATAACCATTTTTGGGTTGATATACATGCTTTTATTTTAATTTTAATTAGGCCTAACTGTTTTGTTATTATCCAAAGCATTGTTGCATGCAGTGTTTCATGTACTTATGTGAATATTTGGTTTCAAAAACAGGGATTTTAGTGATTCTTATGATTTTAAATCTGCCTTGAACTTCGGATCAATCTACAGTCAAACTACAATCTGATTTTGTGGTGGTTCAGATTTGATCATATTAATTCAAGTTATGAAGGATTTTGAAAGTCTTACAGTAATATGTTAAGCACTAGTTAACCCTGCATGGTGTAAATGTTTGACAATGATAGTTGAAAACATTCATTAGACATTTAAAAACGTAATCAGTTAATGTAATTCTTACATTAATAAAGTAATTTAAAAAGTTACAATACTATTACATTTTAAATAGTGTAATTTGTCATCTGTAACCTATTACATTTCCAAAGTAGCCTTCCCAACATGGACACCGTACTTGGCCACATGTTACATCAATTCACATGGCGACTGCTTTCTCTGGATCAGCGGCAATGCAAACACAGATTTGAAGGTTGCAGTGTAATGATAATACGTTCAAAGGTTTAAACAAATCTGTGGTTTAATGCCTGTTTCCGATCGCAAGCATGAGCAAGATGACTGATCTCATTCATTAACATGGGCAGTGACAAATTACACACTGCTCACGCTCTTCTGACGGTTGAGATGGGAAACAAGCGTAAAGGACATTAGTGGAATTATTGTCATATAGAAATACGATTGTGTGGGTGTTTGAATCCAGATCACTCTTTTATCTATCATTCGTGCAGCTCTACTCAACACATGGGATTGTATGCTTTTTCCTATCAACCAACTTAGAATGAGTTCTGTTTTCTCAGAATCTGTAGTCAAAGATCTTCATCTCCAGTTCCGAGCTGTGTGTCTCTGAAGAGTGAAGAATCAATGCCTCAACCTCCTAATTGTAGTAAAGAACCAGTGACATCTGACCCCAGGTGAGGATAAAGGTGTAGTGGTTATTTAATTGATCTAGTGAAAGTAGGAGACAACAAATGTGAGAGCCAAAAACACAAAAAAAAATTAGTTGTATACATAAATTACATTATTTATTTGTGTACAGTTTTTTTTTTTTTTTTACTTCTCTGTAGAGTGGATAGGGATGATCAGACAGTAAACCAGGATACTCCTCAACCAGTGAATGATGAACTACAGAGAGTCAAAGACCATCACAAAAACAGCATGAAGAACATGTTTAAGAGATTATTTGAGGGACTGAAACTCCAGGAGAATGTAATCCTTCTGAACAGAATCTACACACAGCTCTACATCATAGAGGGAGAGAGTGAAGGAGTGAATGAAGAACATGAGGTTTTACAGATGGAGAAAACAGCCAGAACACAACACTCACAAGACACTCCAATCTACTGCAATGACATCTTTAAAGCCCCAACTGAACCACGATCTGAGGAGAAAGACCAGATCAAGACTGTTCTTACTAAAGGCATCGCTGGAATCGGAAAAACCGTCTCTGTGCAGAAGTTCATTCTGGACTGGGCCGAGCGAAAAGCCAATCAGGATGTAGATTTCATGTTTGTGCTTCCATTTCGAGAGCTGAACTTGATCCGAGATCATCAGTACAGTCTTCACAGACTTCTGCTAGACTTTCATCCAGAACTTCAAGATCTGGACTCAAAGATTTATGAGCAGTGTAAAGCTGTGTTCATCTTTGATGGTCTGGATGAAAGCAGAATCACACTGATGTTTTCAGATGATCAGAAAATTTGTGATGTGACTGAGACTTCATCAGTGGGTGTGTTGATGACAAACCTCATGAAAGGAGATCTGCTTCCCTCTGCTCTCATCTGGATCACCTCCAGACCAGCAGCAGCCAATCAGATCCCCTCCAAATACATCAACCGTCTGACAGAAATTCAGGGATTCAATGATCCTCAGAAGGAGGAATATTTCAGGAAGAGAATCAGTGACCAGCATCAAGCCAGCAGAATCATCTCACACATCAGAAGAGCAAGAAGTCTCCACATCATGTGCCACATCCCCGTCTTCTGCTGGATCTCATCCACTGTGCTTCAGAAGCTCTTGGAAGAAGATCTGAGTGCAGAAATCCCTCAAACTCTGACTGAAATGTACATCCACTTCTTGCTGATTCAAATCAACACGAGGAACCAGAAGTATGAAGAGAGAGATCCAAAGAAACTCCTGCAGTCCAACAGAGAAGTGATTGTGAAACTTGCTGAAGTGGCTTTCAAACAGCTGATGAAGGGCAATGTGATGTTCTATGAGGAGGACCTGATTGAGAGCGGGATAGACGTCACTGATGCCTCAGTGTATTCTGGGATTTGCACTGAGATCTTTAAGGAGGAATCTGTGATTCATCAGAGGAAAGTCTACAGCTTTGTCCATTTGAGTGTTCAGGAGTTCTTAGCTGCTTTCTGTGTGTTTTACTGCTATTTAACAAAGAACATGGAGCCACTGTGTGAATTCAGATTTTACAGATTTGTAACAGACTCTCTGTATAACTTTCTAACATCAGTAATACTTAAAGCCCTTGAGAGTGAGAATGGACGTCTGGATCTGTTCCTGCGGTTCCTGCTGGGCGTCTCACTGGAGTCCAATCAGAGACTCTTACAGGATCTACTGACACACACAGAGAACAGCTCAGAGAGCATCATGACAACCACATGGTACATTAAAGAGAAGATCAAAGATCCAAATGGTTTTCATAATCTCTCAGATAATCAATCCATCAATCTGTTCCTCTGTCTGCTGGAAGTGAAAGATCAGACTCTGTCCAGAGAGATTCAGGAGTTTGTGAAATCAGACAAACACTCGGAGATGTATATCTCTGCTGCTCACTGCTCAACAATCGCCTACATGCTTCAGATGTCTGAGGAGCCACTGGATGAGCTGAACCCCATGAAATACAACACATCAGATGAGGGGAAAAGAAGATTGATACCAGCTGTGATCAACTGCAGAAAAGCTCTGTGAGTGTTTAATCATTAACTAAACTATCATATTTAATAATGAATCTGGTATCTTTAAACATAAACGATCATATATGAGAGATTTTCTCCTAAATAACAGGCCAGAATCTTAAAGTGGCCGCAACATTCCTTTTTGATACTGTACATAGTTGTCCAAAATGCCTGTTACTGACACAGGTAAATACAACCCATTCACTTGTGAAACTCGTTTATTAAATTACCACCAGGTGGAGTAATGGGATGGTCGACACCATTGATAAGTAAAGCTGGAATTGTGATATTTTCACTTGTAAATTAATATAAAATAATGACAAATTACTGTTAAAATTCATAAAATTGGCAATATTACATAATATTACAATATTACATAAGAATGGCAATATTATTAGCAATACTAATATAGCATTATACATCTTGAGGCCGAAAAGATTGTGTCCAGTGTAGTGGACCCTCCGTTGATGTCATTTTGGGAGTCCGGTATCCCAAGCCCAGTGGCCTCATTACTCTCAAGGCCGGTGATCCTCTGAACTCAGTCATTCGTTGAAATGTTTGATTGTGTATGACCTTTGGCTGTTTTTGGACTTCTAACTAACTGAAATTACTTTTTGAAATTGTTATGAATTATGAATCAAAGCACGAGGATTATTAGGCGGAGGATTATTCCTCTTGGCCACCTCTAATGTTATTAGTGATGTCAATATAGGCATCCGGTTTCCCAAGCCTAGTGGCCTCAGCACTCTCAAGGCCGGTGATCCTCCCTCTGTCTGCTATGCTACCTGAGTTGGTTGTTGCCCTCTTGTGTGCATGGGTCGCAAACTGCTCTCCAGTCACCGAGTCTGTACCGGAGGCCGCTTCAGTCCCTGAGTCTGCTCCGGCCCATAAATCTGTTCCAGAGCCCACTCAAGTCCCAGAGCTCAGTCCTGTATTGGTGCCAGCTCGCAAGCTCCTTGCCTGTCCTGTCACAGCCACAGAGGCTGCCTCTGGATCCTTTGTCTGTCCTGCCACGGCCAATGAAGCCATCTCCAAGTTCTTCACCTGTCCTGTTACGGCCACGGAGGCCACTTCTGAACCCTCTTCCTGCCCTGTCATGGTCATGGAGACCATCTATGAACCCTCTGTATGCCCTGCCATGGCCAATGAGGCCCTCCCTGAACTGTCTGCCTGTCATGTTATGGCCACAGGGGCCTTGGTGGTCTCCAGCTCTACCTGTGCTGCCATGGTGGACTTTAGCTCCATTTAATTTGCTGCCAAGGTGGTCTCGAGCTTGGCCTACACTGCCATGGTGATCCCTAGCTCCGTCTGCCCCACTTTGGTGGTCTTCTGTTTCGTCGGCTCCTCCCTGGTATCCAGGTCCACCCTGGCTGCCAGATTGACCAGCATCTCTTTGGTCTCCTGCACCACTGGCTCCACCCTGGTCACCTACTCCACCCAAGCCCCCCTCTCTGCCTGCACCATCTTGGTCTATTGCTCCACTATAGTCTCCAGGGCCTTTTTCATGCCATGGGCCTGGCCTATCATCACTTCACCTTTTTGCCTCTGCTCCATGACCCTCCTGGACCTATTTGGTGTATTTTCCCCTGTCTGTGTTTCCTTTGTCTGTGGTTATGGACTCTTGTTGTTTAGTTCTCTGTCCTTATTGTTGTTTTGTTTTCCTCATGTTTCCCTACTGCTTTGTTCCCTTGTTTGTTGACACTCATTTGAACACACTCTTATATACAGTATATAGCCCTTGTATTTCTGTTTTCTTTTTTCAGGTGTTTTATGTTGTGGTTCTCATTAAGCTCCCATTCCTCATGCCTCCAGTGTCTGTTTACAGTTTTGCTTCAGTCATTAAAATCCTGCAATTCGTTCCTTGTACCTGCCTGCATCATTACAGTTATATATGTCAGGAACGAGACCGGGATCCAATAGCAGGTGAGTAACAAAAATGTATTGAAACCGAAAACAAAAAGACTTAGTCCCAAAATCAGCCGGCTGGCATAAACTGCCAGAAAATAGCCCACATCCACAGGGTGATGAACAGACCAGCTTTAGCCGAGCCAGCGGGGCAGAGAGGCAGCGAGAAGGCAATAGGCAGCCGCCACTGAAATCCAGAGGGAGCGCCGGATGCGAGAAGAGATGAATTGAGAGGGATTACCGTGAAGAGACGGTAGGGAAGGGCAGGGAAAATACAGGCAGGGAAACGCCAAGGCAGCGAGCCATCCAGAGTCCTAGAGGTAGGCGTGTATCTAAAAGGAAGGATAGTGAAAACAGGAGTGCCAGACCGACAGGACTGGAAAAAAACAAACAAAACGAGACAGGGTCAGCTAATATAACCATCAGAGAGATAAACTGAGCTTCAGAACAACGCATACGGACTGACACAAGACAGCAGACACGAGGGCATGATAAAGGGGAGATAATGAGGACAGAATAGAGTGCAGGTGGGGAGGAAGAATTAGCAAAGAGGATAACAAGTAGGGTGGAAGTAGGGTGAAGAGTTGGAATTAAGGGGGGAGCTGAAAACAGGTTTAACCCTGGATACATGAAAAACAGGGTGTACCCAACCAAGAGAGGAAGGTAACTTGTGCCGTACTGCAACCGGATTAATGATCTTGCTGATCTGGTATGGACCAATGAACCTAGGTGCTAACTTGCGAGGGACAAACATGAGAGGCAGGTCCTTGGTAGACAGCCATACCTTCTGACCACAAACATAGCGGGGCGCCGGAATCCAGTGGCAATCAGCCGCTGCAAAAACGGGAGACAAACTGGGGACTCCTATCAGAGACCACGTCAACTGGAAGACCATGGATCTGGAAGATGTGGTCAAAAACCAGTTGGGCTGTCTCTTTAGCAGAAGGGAGTTAGGGAAGGGGCACGAAATTAACCGCCTTGGAGAAGCGATCTACCACCGTGAGAATAACGGTGTAACCCCTTGAAGGGGGAAAAACCAGAGACAAAATCTAAGGCTATATGTGACCAAGGACAGGAGGGGATGGGCAGGGGCAGAAGTAGACCAACGGAGGGATGGTTAGAGACCTTGTTCTGGGCACAAACTTAGCAAGACAATACAAACTGCCTGACATCTTGGCCAATGGAGGGCCACCAAAATCGCTGACGGATGGCAGCCAGCGACTTCCTGACTCCTGGATGGCAGGCAACCCTGGATTCATGACCCCACCAAAGAACCTCGGGGCGCAGCGCCTCCGGCACGAACAACCGACCCGCAGGACACTCAACTGGCACTTCCACCCCTCGTCCGGCCTCCTCCACTCTCTGCTCTATGCCCCAGGAGAGAGCCCCTACCATCACTCCTTCCGAGAGTATGGCATCGGCCGGGGTCTCCTCTCCCGGGTGCTTGAACTGGCGGGAAAGAGTATCAGGCTTAACATTTTTGGACCCGGGCCGGTACGAAAGGGTAAATTCGAATCGGTCAAAGAAGAGTGCCCAGCGAGCCTGGCGCGAGCTCAGCCTCTTGGCCAAACGGATTTATTATAGTTCTTATGATCCGTCCAGACTGAGAAAGGTTGTGCTGACCCCTCCAACCAATGACGCCACTCAACCAAGGCCAACCTAACCGCCAGCAGCTCCCGGTTGCCAATGTCGTAATTACGTTCAGCTGGGTTGAGATAATGGGAAAAATAGGCACAGGGGTGCACCTTCCCATCCCAAGACGAACGCTGGGATAAAACTGCACCTACCCTGACATCAGAGGCATCCACCTCAACAATGAACTGCCATTCGGGATCTGGAGTGGAGAGAACAGGAGCAGAGATAAACAGGCAAGGCAAGGCAAGGCAAGTTTATTTATATAGCACATTTCATACACAGTGGTAATTCAAAGTGCTTTACATAAAAAGTGAAATAATCATTCACAGCAATAAAAACAAGGAGTTAAAAATAATAAAACAAGGAATTTTAAAATGATATAGAAATTGATTTAAAATTAAATTTAAAACAGTTAAATAGAAAAGGATTATACATAAAATAATGCAGTCAGTTCGGACGTAGCACAGTGCTCATTCAACAAATGCACAGATAAATAGATGAGTTTTGAGACTGGATTTAAATGTGGCTAATGTTTTAGCACATTTGATCTCTTCTGGAAGCTGGTTCCAGCTGCGGGCGGCATAATAGCTAAAAGCGGACTTCTAACTGACTTGATCCTAATGATCTGAGTGGTCTGTTAGGTTTATATTCAGTGAGCATAGCTGCAATATATTTAGGTCCTAGACCATTGAGTGACTTATAAACGAGTAAAAGTACTTTAAAATCAATCCTAAATGTAACTGGAAGCCAGTGTAAGGACCTGAGGACTGGTGTGATATGCTCAGATTATCTGGTTCCAGTCAGAATCCTGGCAGCAGCGTTCTGGATGAGCTGCAGCTGTCTAATGGTCTTCTTTGGAAGGCCGGTGAGGAGATCCACCCTGCTGTTGATAAAGGCATGAACAAGTTTCTCCAAGTCTTGACTGGAAACAAAACATCTAATTCTTGCAATGTTTTTGAGATGATAGTATGCTGATAGTTACTGCTTTGACATGACTACTAAAGCTAAGGTCTGTCTCCAGAATCACCCCAAGATTTCTGACTTGATTTTTAGTTGTTTGACCCCTAGAGTCAAGGTATGCATTCACCTTGAGAACTTCATCTTTGTTTCCAAATGCAATGACTTCAGTTTTCTCCTTGTTTAACTGAAGAAAGTTTTGGCACATCCAACTGTTAATTTCATCAATGCATTGGCAGAGGGAGTCAATGGGGCTATAATCATTTGGAGATAAGGCTAGGTAGATCTGGGTATCATCAGCATAGCTGTGATAGGCAATTTGGTTCTTCCTCATTATCTGACTTACAGGGACTTTAAATTATCAAAAGCCTCCTGAGCCTGAGCACTCCAGGTGAACGGTACCTTGGTGGAGGTGAGTACCGTTAAGGGTGCAGCTACCTGGCCAAAATTTCTTATGAATTGCCGGTATAAGTTGGCGAAGCCCACTTCCTAGTCTTGGGGACTGGCCACTTAGCGACAGCCTCGACCTTGGCTGGATCTGGCTTAATCTCCCCAGCTGAAACAATAAAGCCCAGAAATGAAACTGACTTGGCATGAAACTCGCATTCTCCACCTTGACATAAAGCTGGTTCTCCAGCAGCCATTGGAGGAATTGGCGCACGTGCTGAGTGTGTACCTGAAGGGAAGGAGAAAAGATGAGAATATCATCGAGGTACACAAAGACAAACTGACAAACTGGTTAATCATGTCTCCCAGCACGCTATTGACCATGTCCTGGAAGACAGCAGGAGAATTCGTGAGCCCGAACGGAAGGACCGGGTATTCATAGTGTCCCGTGGGGGTATTGAAGGCTGTCTTCCACTCATCGCCCTCACAAATGTGGACAAGATGATAGGTGTTGCGGAGGTCTAACTTAGTGAAGACCTTGGCTCCCTGCAAGAGTTCAAAGGCAGATGATATTAAAGGCAAGGGGTGCCTGATCTTAACAGTAATGTCATTCAACCCACGATAATCAATGCATGGACGTAGAGAGCCACCCTTCCTCTTAACGAAGAAGAACCCAGTGCCAGCAGGGGAAGATGAGTTGTGAATGAGTCCGGCTGTGATGGATTCTTGAATGTACTCGTCCATAGCCTCTCGTTCAGGACCAGACAGGGAAAAGAGATGATCCCGGGGCGGAGAAGTGCTTAGGAGGAGATCGATGGCATAATTGAACGGTCGGTGGGGGGGGAAGCAAGGTGGCTTGGGACCTGCTGAAAACCAGCCGCAGATCCAGGTACTCTGCAGGGACCCCGGTGTAATCAGCTGCATCAACCTGCAACACAGGAGACAGACACAGGGGAAGAGACAACACCAAGACAGCACGCATGACAAGACTGGCTTCAAGACATAATCTGACTGCAGCACCAATCCACCTGAAGGTTGTGCTGGTCCAACCAAGGATGCCCCAAAACAAGACTAGCATTGGGGGACTCAATAAGGAACAGCACAACGACTCGCGGTGATTGTCTGACACAACAAGACTTACACAGGGGGTGGAGTGGGTGATGGTAGCTACAGGCTGGCCAGAGAGGCCCCAGACTGTGACAGGAGAGGAAAGGGAAATGGCAGGAATGCCCCAGCTCTTGACCGTGCTATAGTCCAGAAAGCTGGCTTCGGCGCCAGAATCAATGAGAGCTTTGCAGGAGTGGACGAAGTCTTGGTAAGTGATGGTGGCAGAGAGCTGGGTGCGTAACCGAGGGGAGAGTAGGGGAGAAATGACCACGAGGACTCCCTGGTTCACTAGTGTGCCTCGCTTTTAAAAGACACAGAGCAAAGTGGCCATGCTTCTCACAGTAGAGGCAGAGGCCCTGAACCAGTCTTTGTTGTCTCTCTTGGGCAGACAATCGAAGTCGGCCTAACTGCATGGGCTCAGGATTGGGCTGGGCCGATTGGGGTGGAGGTTGGCCCTTGAAAGGCTGGACCTCCTCCAGCCCCCAGGACGAGCGGGGAGCCAAGCGTTGATGACGCAAGCGGAGGCGGCTTTCGACACGATTGGCCAAATTGATAAAGCCCTCCAGGTCCAGGGGTAGCTCGTGGGTGGCAATCTCATCCTGGATCTCGAAGTTAAGCCCCTTCCCGTAACATAACTTGCAGCGCCCCCTCATTCCAATCGCAGGAAGCTGCTAGAGTCTTAAATTGGATGGCATAATCAGTCAAGGAATGGCCTCCTTGAGGGAGCTGCGCTTGTTTGGATGCTGCTTCATCCCCTCTTACTGAGCGGTCAAAAAGCCGGTCCATCGGATCGTTTGTTTGCACCATTTTCTCTCTGCCGCTCGGAGTCTGGTTCGATGTTCACAAAGAATACCAGATAACCAGGGGTTAGAAGGGGCAGTCCGTGCTGGCCAGGAGGAGAGAGGACAAATGTCATCTAGACAAGAGGTTAAGGTAGAGCATAAAGTGTCAGTAGCTGCATTCACATCTAGAGATGAGAAATGGGTAGAGGGAAGAGAGAAGGATACTACAGAGGAAAGATGGGAGGGAGAAAGGGAGCGTAGGTTTAATCTAAAAGCAAACGGTAAGGGGGTTGGTGGCACCTGGGTAGCAAAATTGAGTAAAACATTTATGAAGAAATGGTCAGAGATATGTAGTGGTTGTACCAGAATGTTATCTGCAGTACAATCGCGTGTGTAAATTAAATCAAGTTGGTTGCGTGAGTTGTGCGTGCTAGTAGTAGTGAGGCGTTTGAGATCAAATTAAGCTAGGAGTGAATGGAACTCTGTAGCATAAGGCTTTTCAAGATGAATGTTGAAATCGCCAAAGACTAGGAGTGGAGTGCCATCCTCCATGAAAGAGGCCAGAAGCCTTTTTTCCATTGATTAATTACATGCACACGCACATAGCATTCATCTCTATAGCATGGAGCACTACCCAGAACTGTCCGGTCCGCAACACAGTACCGGAAGCATAGTTGTTATCAGGTGTAACATCACTTATGTGACTTCATCTCTGTCTTTTACTGTAAAGCCTAAACTATCATGCATTTATTTAACATGTCAAACTAATGCAACTGAAGCACCATGTAATGCAAACCTACTCATATTTTTGTCAAATATTTCTCAAACAATTTAGCAGTAAGTATTTAATTCAGTAAAATACATAAAATATATGGAAAACGGCAATAAAGTGTGCATTTATTCCAGATTTACCTTTTTTTTTGTATGAACAGTTGCTCAGATTCATAATTTATACCCTCAGAAAATGTTGCTACATTTTGCAAATTTCAAATATTTATTAGCTGAAGAAACAGTCAGGAACTCATCTAATTTCAGATATGAATCAATCTGAACAATAAAATTGTCAGGTTATCCTACTCTAGGGTGCTTATCTCTTATTGTGATTCAATGTTCAGATCATGTCATCCTCAATTTCTGGGGCAGAAAACTGGCAAACCTCTGTATAAGTTTTTAATGTTTTGATATTTTTTTTCTAGACTTTCTAGCTGCAATCTCTTAAATCAGCACCATGGAACTGTGTCATCCGCTCTACAATCCTCAAACTCTGTCCTGAGAGAGCTGGACCTGAGTAACAATGACCTGCAGGACTCTGGGGTAAAGTTGATTTCTGATGGACTGAAGAGTCCAGGCTGTCAGCTGCGGATAATGAGGTGTGTGTGTGTGTGTGTGTTTGAGTGAGTATAATACATTTTAGCTCAAAATAGAAAATCATGAAAGGGGCCATGTTACCCCACTACCATTTTTATTTACTCTTTGAACTTCACTGTTACATACATATGTATTTTAACACAGATTATTGTAATTTATTTATATACAAATATATGCATATGTGTCAGGGATGGGGTGAATGGAAGAGAGCGAAGACCCAATCGCTGGAGGAAAATAGGCTTTTATTTACAAAAATAAACAAACAAACGAACAAAAACTACCCCGTAGGGGAAAAACAGACTGGCTGGACTGGACAAGGCAGGACTGGACAAGGCAGGACTGGACACAAGACATCAGACGACACAACATATGGTACGAACCCACACGGAACTGCAAACACAAGGAGATTATAAAGGGAGCAAATGATGAGGGTAATGAGGGAAAGCAGCTGGGGAAAATTAATCAATAACCAGGTAACAAGATGGGTGGGGTCAAGACAAATTGACATGAGCACGTGGCACACAGAAAACTAGGACAGAAGCCACGTGCTCACACAAAACAGAAACACAAGCACATGGCCAGCAAACAAAATCACCAGCCATGTGCAAAACAGGACATGAACACGCAGCTAATGAGAAAACTCATAAGCCACGTGTTCACACAAGACATGACAACATGAAAGCACGCAGCCAATGAATATAAAAGCTGCATGCCACACAGGACAAGATATACATAAATGCACGCAGCCGATAGAAACACGAACTGCGTGCAACACAACAAAACACACGTGGACAAGAGTGTGCGGTGCCGAGCGAAATCGAGACCGCGCACTCACACAATGACAGAAAATGGAGCGCGAGTGTCCGAACCCCGTCACGTGACCGAAACTAAAGACATGAGTGCCAGGATCCAAACACCACGCTCCAACATGAAACAAGGCACGCAGACGAGAGAGCGCGCGACTCGAGCACACTCGAAGCCGCGCGCTCACATGAAAACGCGGACATGATGGGAGTATCAGGGCTCTGTCACAAAACCATGAATAACACTAGACCGAAGTGACAGAACCCTGACACTACCCCCCCCAAAAGGGACGCCACCTGGCGTCCCTAATGAGGGACACCAAGAACAAGACAGAAACATGACAGCACAAGAACCTGACTACACAAAGACTGACACACAATAACAGACCAGACAAGAACACTCAAACACAGAGACAAAGAGGGGAGGGAGGGAGGGAAGGAAGGAAGCCAAGCCAGTGCCAGCAGGGAAGCTCAGCATGTCCAGGGAGGGACGGGAGGGTTGAGCCAGGGAGGCTCACGCAGTCCAGGGATCCTGGCAGGCAGCCAGGGCGGAGCCGGAGGGACGGACCATGGAGGATCCGGCCGAACAGGAACCCTGGAGGATGGCCATGGCGGGATGAACCAGGGAGGATCCGGCCGAACAGGATCCCTGGAGGATACCCAGGGTGGGACCGGAGGAACGAACCAGGGAGGCTCCGGCCAAGCAAGATCCCTGGAGGATGGCCAGGGCGGGGCCGGAGGGACAGACCAGGCCGGCTCTAGCCCGTCAGGAGGCCAGGGGTGAGCCAGCAGCTTGGCAGGCTGCCAGGGTGGACCCGGCAGGACAGGAAGCCTGGGTGGCGCCGGCAGGGCGAGGCGCTTGGGAGGCGCCGGCAGGGCGAGGCGCTTGGGCGGCGCCGGCAGGGCGAGGCGCTTGGGCGGCGCCGGCAGGGCGAGGCGCTTGGGCGGCGCCGGCAGGGCGAGGCGCATGGGCGGCGCCGGCAGGGCAAGGAGCTGGAGTGGCTCAGGAACGGCCTCCTGGTCAGCAGAGAGCTCTGGAACGGCCTCCAGGCCTTGAAGGGTGGAAGAAGCCTTCTTCCTCCTCCTCCTCCTCCGTTTCTGAGACCGGGATGCCGCAGCCTTGTCGGCCGCCACTGGGGGCGCTGGAGCACCATCGGCCACAACTGGGGGCGCTGCAGCTTCATCCAACACCGCTGGGGGCGCTGCAGCTTCATTGGCCTCCAATGGAATGGGCTCCGTGGGCTCCTGGACTGGAACAGGCTCTGGAACAGCCTCCTGGTCGACAGCGAGCTCCTGGATGGCCTCCTCGACTGCCACTGGAGGTGCTCCAGCCTCCGTCGCTGGGGAACGAGCCAGGAACCCCACAAACTCCCCAAACGGAAGGTGATCCAGCCCCCTCATCCTCCACCAGCTGAGGGGCTCATCGAGGACACTGTTGAACATGTCCTTCAGTGCCGCATGGTTGAACCCCAACCCCTCTGCTGTATCGCTGAACCTCTGGGCAAACGTCCTTATGTCAGTACCCTGCTGACGGAGGCAGCGCAGGGCCCTGAACTGGAGGATGCCCTCGTAGAGGGGGCTGGATAGTGTGGAGGCTGGTGATGGCTGGTGCAAGCCCTTCCTCCGCTGGGTCCTCTTCATGGTGGGTTCGTTCTGTCAGGGATGGGGTGAATGGAAGAGAGCGAAGACCCAATCGCTGGAGGAAAATAGGCTTTTATTTACAAAAATAAACAAACAAACGAACAAAAACTACCCCGTAGGGGAAAAACAGACTGGCTGGACTGGACAAGGCAGGACTGGACAAGGCAGGACTGGACACAAGACATCAGACGACACAACATATGGTACGAACCCACACGGAACTGCAAACACAAGGAGATTATAAAGGGAGCAAATGATGAGGGTAATGAGGGAAAGCAGCTGGGGAAAATTAATCAATAACCAGGTAACAAGATGGGTGGGGTCAAGACAAATTGACATGAGCACGTGGCACACAGAAAACTAGGACAGAAGCCACGTGCTCACACAAAACAGAAACACAAGCACATGGCCAGCAAACAAAATCACCAGCCATGTGCAAAACAGGACATGAACACGCAGCTAATGAGAAAACTCATAAGCCACGTGTTCACACAAGACATGACAACATGAAAGCACGCAGCCAATGAATATAAAAGCTGCATGCCACACAGGACAAGATATACATAAATGCACGCAGCCGATAGAAACACGAACTGCGTGCAACACAACAAAACACACGTGGACAAGAGTGCGCGGTGCCGAGCGAAATCGAGACCGCGCACTCACACAATGACAGAAAATGGAGCGCGAGTGTCCGAACCCCGTCACGTGACCGAAACTAAAGACATGAGTGCCAGGATCCAAACACCACGCTCCAACATGAAACAAGGCACGCAGACGAGAGAGCGCGCGACTCGAGCACACTCGAAGCCGCGTGCTCACATGAAAACGCGGACATGATGGGAGTATCAGGGCTCTGTCACAAAACCATGAATAACACTAGACCGAAGTGACAGAACCCTGACACATATGCATATATATTTCAAAAATTATCTCTTTTACTGGTTTTAAGTTACTTATATTTGCTCACTGATCATTTTGTCACTTTTTAATATAAAAAAGCGTTTCATAATAGTATTGCTTTAGTTGAAAATATTTAAAAATTCAAATTAATTAATTAGTCACAGCCATATCACCCTGCAGCCCAAGGCCCGTTCCCACTGAAGCTAAGCAGGGTTGAGCTGGTCAGTACCTGGATGGGAGACTCCTGGGAAAACTAGGTTGCTGTTGGAAGAGGTGTTAGTGAGGCCAGCAGGGGGTGCTCACCCTGTGTTCTGTGTGGGTCCTAATGCCCCAGTGTAGCGACGGGGACAATATACTGTCAACAAGCACTGTCTCTCGGATGAGATGTTAAACCGAGGTCCTGACTCTCTGTGGTCATTAAAAATCCCATGGCACATCTCGTAAAGAGTAGGTGTGTAACCCCGGTGTCCTGGCCAAAATCCCTCCACTGGCCCTTGTCAATCATGGCCTCCTAATAATCCCCATCCACTTGATTGTCTCTATGTCTCTCTCTCCTCTCCACCTATAGCTGGTGTGTGGTGAGCGCATACAATTGATTGGCTCTATGTCTCTCTCTCCTCTCCACCTGTAGCTGGTGTGTAGTGAGCGCATCCACTTGATTGGCTCTATGTCTCTCTCTCCTGTCCACCTGTAGCTGGTGTGTGGTGAGCGCATCCACTTGATTGTCTCTGACTCTCTCTCCTCTCCACCTGTAGCTGGTGTGTGGTGAGCGCATACACTTGATTGGCTCTATGACTCTCTCTCCTCTCCACCTGTAGCTGGTGTGTGGTGAGCGCATCCACTTGATTGTCTCTGACTCTCTCTCCTCTCCACCTGTAGCTGGTGTGTGGTGAGCGCATACACTTGATTGGCTCTATGACTCTCTCTCCTCTCCACCTGTAGCTGGTGTGTGGTGAGCGCATCCACTTGATTGTCTCTGACTCTCTCTCCTCTCCACCTGTAGCTGGTGTGTGGTGAGCGCATACACTTGATTGGCTCTATGACTCTCTCTCCTCTCCACCTGTAGCTGGTGTGGGGTGAGCGCATACACTTGATTGGCTCTATGTCTCTCTCTCCTCTCCACCTGTAGCTGGTGTGTGGTGAGCGCATACACTTGATTGTCTCTATGACTCTCTCTCCTCTCCACCTGTAGCTGGTGTGTGGTGAGCGCATCCACTTGATTGGCTCTATGACTCTCTCTCCTCTCCACCTGTAGCTGGTGTGTGGTGAGCGCATACACTTGATTGGCTCTATGACTCTCTCTCCTCTCCACCTGTAGCTGGTGTGTAGTGAGCGCATAGACTTGATTGGCTCTATGACTCTCTCTCCTCTCCACCTGTATCTGGTGTGTGGTGAGCGCATACACTTGATTGGCTCTATGACTCTCTCTCCTCTACACCTGTAGCTGGTGTGTGGTGAGTGCATACACTTGATTGGCTCTATGACTCTCTCTCCTCTCCATCTGTAGCTGGTGTGTGGTGAGCGCATACACTTGATTGGCTCTATGACTCTCTCTCTTCTCCACCTGTAGCCGGTGTGTGGTGAGTGCATACACTTGATTGGTTAAGAATGATCTATAATTGACTCACAGCAGTATTGAGACTGTAGTATCACTTCTGAACTTTAGATATTGATCCATTGCAGTGTTCAGATTTACTAATGTAAATGAGAACTTCATGCACTAATCAACTAATTTGACACACCGTTGATCATCTTTACAGTCTGATCTTCATCTGATGTAGCAGATGTACTGTCCTGCATCAGTGTGTTGAAGATTGTTGAGATTGATCCTTTCAGATCCTCATCAGGGAAAGTTTTAGTTCTGTTCTTGTTCTCTGGATCCCGAGTCACTGCTGGATTACTGTTGGGAATTATATCAAATACAGTTCAGCTCCCATCAATATCTTGAAGTTTAGATGAAGGACAGCGCCGATAACAGCTTTTATTGTGACCACTGAAATCACACAAACATTAACAGTAAATACACAGTCTGGTGTTTATAGGATAAACAATGTAAACACAACCCTTTCAGAACAATGTCCACTGATCAACACATTCACATATGAGTTCAGCATGCATCACTCAACAGACTATTATGGGAATCAAACGGAAACAATTAAAATTTTTGTTGTAATGGCACAAACATGAAAACAGCAAAATTACCCCCTACCTGGGGCAAGAAGCACCATTTACCAGATGTAAAGGCATCTGACCTTTTACACAACATTTGATCTAAAAGACAAATTAACCTTAATCATTTAATTTTTGGAGGAAAATACATTGCTTAAACTAAAATTGTGCATCTTGGCAATGTAACTTTACTGAAATTGAGTATTTTTTTATAATGACAAATAAAGTACAGAAGCAGACAGAGTTTCATGCAATACTTTTTAAACCTGAAAACATAGAAAAACAAAATGTTTTTATGTGTATATATATATATGTTCACACATTTCACCCCGTCCTCCGTAATAGTTTTCTCTCAGACTGTTTCATCCTGAAATGAAGGTAAGCTCAAGCTAATGCCTCCAATTAACTCACTCGCACCTTAACATTTTCAAGAAACCTAATATTTTGCTAGAAGACACTTTTGGACCCATTTTGAGGAGGACATTTTAAACTTTACACTTGTAAAATAAAATAGAACGTAGTTGTTGTTCTCACCTTGGTTTTTCAGCAAATACACAGATGAAGCAGCAACTGCAGAAACAGCAAAAGTCCCTTAAACTTGAGTAGCATGATTCAAGCTATGATATTTACAATACTAAACATTAACTGCTTTTAATTAAAAGGGTTATAGTCATTAATGTTTAGTGCCAAGAGCTCATATAAGCATGCAAACATCAGACCTACTTTTAGCTCAAATTGAAGAATGTTTCAATAATTGATCATTCAATAATTCATTGTAGATTAAATGAAGCATTTGACACAGAAGCCAAACACAAATATGCGCCACAAACTACATCAGACCTTCATTGTTGAGAAATACCTGTTAAACAGCATTTCATTCAGAATTCATCAAATGCACCTGTTCATGCGGCTGGCTTAATATCATCAATACATCTTTTATTTGACTGTATTGTCCATCAATATTTCTGAAATCAGAGTGAAATACTTTTCTTGCGTTGTGCTCCAGATGACGCCAGACGTAAGTGTCTTCAACAGAGACCAGGTCAAATAATCAGAAATGAGCTCATTATATCCGTCCATCTTTCTCATATTTTTTTCAGTATATTCAAAACTCCTGAGACATGCTTTGACTTGACGTGTTTATCACATCTACTCGGACTCGTCACCATTATTAATATCTAACATGTTTCTAATCCGAGCAGTAATTAAATAAGTCCTCATGAGATTGAAGCTTCCCTTCTAAACATGTCTCTGAATAATGTCTTATATATTCACTGTGTCTCAATATATGGTCATGTCTTGACGAAGAAACTAATATCTCCTGGTAAGCTGATGGGTGAGAAACTTTGACTAGTTAGTTGTCTGACCTGATGGGCGGGTACGTGTTTAGTACATGTCTATGACTAGTGATGGGTCCAGTCCAATCAGACAGAATACATTCAATCAAATACATCTGTGCAGCTTTAAGAGAATGAACATCATGATAGTGTTTCTGAGGGTCATAAAGCAGCTTAACATCATAGATCCATCACTCACTTTAACATCGATTCTAAGCACTAAGGACTATGAAACAAAAAAGGCGGTTATTACCTTTTACACCGAGCTGGACTTTATCGGAGGATATCAGCTGTAAGTGTAGTTCTTCAGCTGGACTGAGGAGGGCAACAGTGCGCCTTTGACGCATCTGTTCTTCACTCCTCTGAAGCAAAACCGAAAGTAAACTCGACAGGAAAATGTGGAAGTTTTGAAGAATAATCATCACATTAAGGTAAGTTAATTCCTCGGCTTCTGATATAAGTTCATATTATTGTAGTTTTTCTCGTGTCGAGTTAAATCTGATCTTTAATCTTGAACACATTTAGTGATATGTGACTCATGTAAAAGCTGCACAAGTTCATCTTCAGGATTATAATGATATCGAGCTCTAGAGATTCTGCTTTTAGCTAAGATTAAGGGTGAATCCCACTTCTCTATCTTACCCCTAGCCCTTGTCCCTCAAAACCGAGTGGTAAGCGCCAGGGGTGAAAACATACCCCTATGATTTTTTTATTTTTTTATTAAACAATGATATATGAAATGTAAATACAATATAGCATAACAACAAGAACAATATCAAAGAACATAGGGAACAGCCAGGGGAAAGAAAATCCAATTATAACCTAAATAAAGTGAAAATTTTTATAAAAAAGATAAAATAAGCAAATGAGTAAATCAATACAATAAAAAGTCATATTTTTACAGAGGAATGCTGAAAAAGGCACAACAAGTTAGTGTTTTCTTTGCCTTGGTATTTTCTGATACTAAGAGCGTATTAAAATATTGTTGTAACTCTTTGACAAACACTTTAAAATGTGGCTTATTATTGGAGAATTTACATTTGTGGATATGGTATTTGGCTAGGAGAAGATAAAACTCTTTCTTAATATTTTTCTCTGTATCCATCAAACCAAACAAAACATATTTCCAAAACAAAGAAAACTTGCAAAAACTGTTCCAAAACACTTTAGTTGAATTACAGTACCAAAATAGATGTACAATTGTTTCATCTTGTACATTACAAAAGTTGCACATTGTGTTAATTTCAGGATTGAACTTTTAGGTAACTATTGACTTGGTAGAATCTGTGGATTAATTTGAAAGATTTTTTTGTTTACAATTACATATTTATGTGGCAAAAGCCACACTTTTTTTTCCAGTTTTCAATATTTGTAAAATTACTTCAATAGCTAATAACATATGGTTTGGATACATCTAACCTTGTGAAAGAGAGCACGAATCTGTTTGTTACTTGAATGTGGTATGAGACAAGCTGTTGTTTGGAACAATACATGGCTCTGATTTCCTAAACAGGTTTCTTCAGCAAACCTTAGGCCCTTTTCATGTATGAACAGGTTGTTCTTTGCTGCAGCCCAGATAGCATCCCGATGTGTTCTCGACAGAAAGTGTAGTATGATCCCTCTTGGTTTCACGACCCCTGGCTTCCTCTTTCCCAGATGGTGTACGATGTCAATCACCTCCGTCAGCTTGCTCTGTTCTTGAGGTAAAATGGTCTGGCAAATCTTGATGGTCTCCGTTTTACATTTTCGACTGACTCTGGTAACCCATGCAATTTCTAGTTCCACCTTCTTGAGTAATTTTCCAGCTCTGTTACTCTGTCTTTAAGCTGAGCAACCACCTCTGCTTCTTTCTTCAAACATTTTCAACTTTCTCAATTCATTTCTTTGCATCCTTTTTCTTTGCATGCAAAATCAATTGTCAGCTTTAAGCCCTCTATTTTCCTACCATCTTTTCGATGGCATCTGATATCGTGTTGATCAGTTTCGAGAGAGAGTCAACAATGTCCGAATTGGATGGGAAAACTGCACATTCATCTTTAAGGAGAGCTTTTTTAGATGCAGGAGGCTTGCATGGTGTCGCTGGAAATGAGGGAAATTCCTCTTCTGAAAGCATCAGAGACAACTGACCAACCGGGTTAGCGTAGTCATTACAGCTAGACATGAGGGGGTTCATCGAACCTGTTGCAACGGCCTTGTTTAGCAGCCTTCATCGTCCACTTTTTTTCCCATGTAGGCAAAAGGATAATAAAATATGGCTTACAGATCACATTCAGACTGCCCAGAATGTAATTACAGTCTTATCATCAATATTAATATTTCCGTGCAATCGCTTGGTAAAACAAGTGCAGCCAGGTCGCCATCTTGGAAACCCCCCCCACATCCCCCTATGAAATGAGACACCACTTGGTTACTGTTACGTCATCATACATCGTCGCTAGCTGGCTGCTACGTCACCAGAGGAGACAAGTGTTGATCACAAACGTGCCATCTGCAACTGTGTGTGTGTGTGTGTGTGTATGTCGATTGCGTGGGTTTTAGTGGGTACCACTTGGTTTCAAGTAAGCTCATGAAAATGCTTGGTTTTAAGGGCTATCTACCCCTTCCCCTTAGCCCTACCCCTCGATCAAAACCAGAATTGGGACAGCCCTTACTCTCACGTGAACGCGCAAAACTAAGCGGAAGGGAGGATGGTTAAGACAGAGAATTGGGATTCACCCTAATTCACGGATTCTTTACAATCGTAGATATAGGCAACCAAAGGAGAAAATAAAGATTTAAACAGAAAACACGAGCTTCTGTAGATCAGCTTTACTAAAAGTTTGATTCTGATTTACAAATGAATTTCTGCTTTAAAATCTCTACACAAATAACTTTTTAAAATTTTAATTAGGAGAGAAAATGGATACTGTGTGATATTTCAAGAATATAATTGCTGACCCAATAGAAACTGCTTTATTTATCTATAGACTAATAATCATCTAGCTCTGTACACAATCATAATCAGATGTCATGATCAGTTAGTTGATATGTGTCAGTGGCGTCATGTTACAGCAGCAGAAACACATCAAGCTCTGAACAGAGTCATGCTCTTCTCCTGCTGCTGAAGTCAAATATGTTCAGTAAGACACAAGAGCATCAGTGAGCTCAGATACTGACGATGCTCATGAGGATCACTCTTCAGATCTTCTTCACTGCAGTCAGTAAAGCATCACGTTATGGATTCAGAAGAAAAGGATCCCCCACAAACTGCTGCAGCTCCACATTCTCTTCAATCTCCGTGTGTGTAGCATTAAGATTTACTGAAAGAATAATCACATGTTATATGTGCTCTTATGTATCCATATGCAGGTGTGAAGTCAGTTTGTCATTATGGAGAACAGAGAGAGATCTTCATCTCCTGATCACAGCTGTGTGTCCCTGAAGAGTGACCGATCCATGGATCTTCCTCCTACATTCAGTGATGTTCCAGTGACCTCTGACCCCAGGTGAGATATAATCCAGTGTTAAGATCAATTCATGCTGCACTGATAAACACTGACCAGAGTGAAAAATCACTGGATCACAGTTCATAATTTCTCAGACGCTCCACAAGTCGACAAGTGCTGCTTCAACATGATTCAACAATCATTCCACCAGCCAGGAACGGTGAACGAGAATGTTCTGGAGAGTGATTTTGAGCCTCTCTGTGATGGCACCACGAGGCGTCGCTCACTAGCAGATCTCTGACTTCTGGAGGGGATGTAGATTCGTAATAGTGAGTGTAAGTAGTGCTGAGCCTGTGGTTGTTCTATATGCAAGCATCAGTGTCTTGAACTGGATTTAGGTGAACAGGTGCATTTATTTTTTTCTTATTTGCTCAACAACTCCCAAACGACTCGCTCAATGATTTCTCTTTCTAAACCCCTCCTTTCCGTGATGCTAATCTGCAGTGATTGGTCAATTTCATTTAAAGCAGAGCACAGTGCTGCTTTGTGTACAGCGTTACTGGGGAAACAGCAATTTTTAACGCTCCAAAAGCAGCACCGAGTGGCAACAAGTTGGCGGGCAATATGCTAATGTTTCATGTTGACATCAACATGAAAGGGCTCAAGATTCGTTTTAAAATCGACTCATTTCAATGATTTAGAGTCGACTCTAAAGAGAGACAAGAACTTTATGCAAGGCACACTTGATTTAAAACTTTAAAGGATGTTTTCATTCACTTAGAGCTGTGTTACATACAGCATGAAAGGTGTTTTATTTATTACTAAATAAAAATATATCAGAGCTCGAGCCGAAGCTGGATCAGTGGACAGCAAGCCAAATAAGTTTATTCTATTTCCTAATGATTATATGGGCAAACTAATTCATTAACTTGTATGAGGTTTGAGACAGATTTACAAATTTGTTAATAGAAATTCTATTCTGCTGCTCCAACAGTTACTGTTACTGCTCAAATCAAAATACCACTACGAAATCTAAACCTACATTTAATTTCTAATAAATAAAAAAATTCTGAAATGATTATGTAGAAATATTTTAGTAAATTGTATATTTTAGTCAGAGTTATTGTGCTCCTGTTCTGTTGTGCATCACGTGTTTGACATGCATGTGTTCCCCGGTGCTCCTTCACTGACGTCTGTGCAGTTTAATGGAGATTTCAAAACGAAAATATTTTCTAATATTCACAGAAAATAATTTAACTGTATGTAACTGCTGCGCTGAGAACACCTCTCAAAAGCATTAAATAGCAGACGTGTTTGTCAAAGCACAACAGGACAAACGTGATGTGATGAGTCATAAAAGCATTCTTAGCCGAGGTGAAATTACAGACTCAGCTGAACCTACAACATACAACATACTTCATCCCTCTTCTTCAGGAGCTTTTGCATGTGCAGATTAAATTAGATTAGAGCACCATCTGAGTCGATTTTGGAGAGAATCGCCATGCATTCAGAAGATCTCAGAATCCACCCACAAATTGATTTTACATCGATTTATCGTCCCAGCTCTACTATAATGCGATGTGAATGATGGATGGTATCTGCACACAGCGTTCAGATGAGACTAATTGATAATAACTCACTGACAATTATTTATATTGTTGATTTTATCAGTTATTGTTGCAGCCCTGTTTATAATAAATGAAACAGCAGGCAGAACGAAAGGAATAATGATTTCTGTATGTTTCTAAGGATCTTCAGTACGAGGAAGAGGAAGAGATCTTCATCTCCAGATCACAGATGTGTGTCTCTGAATAGTGACAGATCCATGATTGATCGTCCTAATTTCAGTGATGAAACAGTGACCTCTGACCCCAGGTGAGGATGAACGTGAAGTGATGATTGACCTGATTTATTGGATTCAAAAACACACTCAATATAGAGGTCTGCATTCCAGCGGCTCTCCTGTGGGAAATGCGGGACCCGAACAAGGGTGCGTTTCCCGACCAACAACGTAACTCGCTGATTAACCACCATAGTACAATGCATTGTTGTGGAAACAAACTAGCTAGTCAGGACTATTTCCCAATAACAGTCGCATCTCTGTTGTTTAAACCACATTAGTTCAACAACATAGGGCCATTGTTAATGATGTCACACGCATGTGGTGGAGTAATAATTTGTTTCAACCCTTTGGCCCAACCCGTATTTAGAGAAATGGATATGCACGGTGTTGCCAACTTAGCAACATTGCTGACCCCTTAGTTACTTTTCCCTTCAAAAAAGCGCCCAAACCGGACTTTTTTTCCCTTCAAAAAAGCAATCTCTGAGAATTGCCGGTACTGCTGCATGAGCGCAATATCTTGCTTTCATTTAAATACAGATACTATATTGCTTCTCTAGATGTATATGATGCAAGTATAGCCAAAATCACAGCACTGATATTGTCTTTATCTTATGTGTATCTGAATTCATTATGACGGCTCGATTATCAGGATTTTTGTTCAGATTAACATCTTGGAAGGGAGAGCTGGTTAGTCTTAATGTCTAATAGACATGAACAAGTTCTTTGAAAAACATCTATGACCTTTGAAACATAGTCTTCATGCTTTATGTTGAGTATGGTTTCAATAATAACATACATTTACATAAAGCATCCAAATTTGTGTTGATGTCCAAATCAAGCCCATGTTGATTTGAGTATTATAAACTTGAAAAGAATTAATTTAATGTACATTTAGAACAAATACAAATGTGTGATTAATTGCGATTTAAACTCATGATTTTAAACATTTTAATCGTGTGTAAAATTGGATAGGTTAAATGCAGAGCACAAATTCCGAGTATGGGTCACCATACTTGGCCACACTTCACTTTCACTTAACATATACACCTAAATTATAAAGAAAATACAAGACTGATGTCTCTTTTTATTTAGATTTTTATACATCCTTTATTTTCTGATATTTTTCATCTGTTCTTCTTGTTATATTTCAGCAGAGCAGATGGAGAGCGAAGCATCTCTGGAGGAGCCTATGTCTTCTGTCTGAACAACACAAGTGTTACAGCGTCTCTCAATAAACATGATCAACTAGTGAATGATGAACTACAGAGAGTCAAAGACCAGCTCAAAACCAGCATGAAGAACAAGTATGAGAGATTATTTGAGGGACTGAAACTCCAGGAGAATGAAACCCTCCTGAACAGTATTTACACACAGCTCTACATCATAGAGGGAGAGAGTGAAGGAGTGAACGAAGAACATGAGGTTTTACAGATGGAGAAAACAGCCAGAACACAACACTCACAAGACACTCCAATCTACTGCAATGACATCTTTAAAGCCCCAACTGAACCAGGATCTGAGGAGAAAGACCAGATCAAGACTGTTCTTACTAAAGGCATCGCTGGAATTGGAAAAACCGTCTCTGTGCAGAAGTTCATTCTGGACTGGGCTGAGGGAAAAGCCAATCAGGATGTAGATTTCATGTTTGTGCTTCCATTTCGAGAGCTGAACTTGATCCGAGATCATCAGTACAGTCTTCACAGACTTCTGCTGGACTTTCATCCTGAACTTCAAGATCTGGACTCAAAGATTTATGAGGAGTGTAACGTTGTGTTCATCTTTGATGGTCTGGATGAAAGCAGAATCACACTGATGTTTTCAGATGATCAGAAAGTTTTTGATGTGACTGAGACTTCATCGGTGGGTGTGTTGATGACAAACCTCATGAAAGGAGAGCTGCTTCCCTCTGCTCTCATCTGGATCACCTCCAGACCAGCAGCAGCCAATCAGATCCCCTCCAAATACATCAACCGTCTGACAGAAATTCAGGGATTCAATGAGCCTCAGAAGGAGGAATATTTCAGGAAGAGAATCAGTGACCAGCATCAAGCCAGCAGAATCATCTCACACATCAGAAGAGTAAGAAGCCTCCACATCATGTGCCACATCCCCGTCTTCTGCTGGATCTCATCCACTGTGCTTCAGAAGCTCTTGGAAGAAGATCTGAGTGCAGAAATCCCTCAAACTCTGACTGAAATGTACATCCACTTCTTGCTGATTCAAATCAACACGAGGAACCAGAAGTATGAAGAGAGAGAGCCAAAGAAACTCCTGCAGTCCAACAGAGAAGTGATTGTGAAACTTGCTGAAGTGGCTTTCAAACAGCTGATGAAGGGCAATGTGATGTTCTATGAGGAGGACCTGATTGAGAGCGGTATAGACGTCACTGACGCCTCAGTGTATTCTGGGATTTGCAGTGAGATCTTTAAAGAGGAATCTGTGGTTCATCAGAGGAAAGTCTACAGCTTCATTCATCTGAGCATTCAGGAGTTCTTAGCTGCTTTCTATGTAATTTATTGCTATTTAATGAAGAACATGGAGCCACTGTGTGAATTCAGATCTTACAGATTTAAAGTCTCTCTGTACAATCTACTAAGATCAGCAGTAAATAAAGCACTCCAGAGTGAGAACGGACGTCTGGATCTGTTCCTGCGGTTCCTGCTGGGCGTCTCACTGGAGTCCAATCAGAGACTCTTACAGGATCTACTGACACACACAGAGAACAGAACAGACACCATCAGAGAAACCACACAGGACATTAAAGAGATGATCAAAGATGCACATAATAGTTATCGTCTCTCAGCTGCTCAATCCATCAATCTGTTCCTCTGTCTGCTGGAAGTGAAAGATCAGACTCTGTCCAGAGAGATTCAGAAGTTTGTGAAATCAGACAAACACTCAGAGACGTATATTTCTGCTGCTCACTGCTCAACAATCGCCTACATGCTTCAGATATCAGAGGAGCTGTTGGATGAGCTGGACCTCAAGAAATACAATACATCAGCCGAGGGGAGAAGAAGACTGATACCAGCTGTGATCAACTGCAGAAAAGCTCTGTGAGTGTTTAATCATTAACTAAACTATCCTATTTAATGATGAATCTGTCACCTTTATAATAAATGTTCCTAAATGAGAGAGTTTCTCCTAGATAACAGTCTAGAATCTTAAAGGGGTCACGACAGGTCTTTTTAATACAGTAGATAGTAGAGTAAATTTATGTTATCACCACGGTAAACACAAACCAGTCACACTAGAAACATGCAGGAGAACATGGTCAACCATAGTGCTTTGTATTTCATCAGGAACAAATTACCTTTGACCCCATCCTCTTTGTTTACATATATTATTCTTATTTGTATAAAAGCCATTAGAAACGATAAATTAGTGCTTCTGATGCTGCGTGAAGCTGAAACAACTACACACTCACAGCTAATGAAAACATCTAACTTTAAGAATTATGCCGCTGAATACGGCGAACCATGTTGAAACGCATACACGAGAATACTTATTTAATTTAACCCGTTATCCTGTCCATTACTATCGGTGTGTCCTCGGAGCGATTACATACTCCAGACTGCATATGCTCCAGCTGTATAAACACAGAAGCGTTAAAGCTGCTGAAAATATGCTTCATATTTTACTCCAACAAACCATGCAAAACTGTTAACATCACTTATGTTATTTCAATTGCAGATCACACAATATACACAGCGATCTGGATTAAAAGTGCATTCACTTATCTTAGATTTTGAATGTTCTGAAGCATGCTGCAGCAGTTTGATTTACGCACAACAATGTGTAATTTGCTCCCATCAAGCAAGCTCAATTGGCTTCCCAGCAAGCAAGCTGCTGAATAATTCTGAATAGCGCTTATGTAGGGATGCCATAATAGGTGTCGTATTCTTATAGGTCAGGGGTGTCAAACTCAATTTCTGGAGGACCACAGCCCTGCAGAGTTTATTTCCAACCCTAATTAAACACACCTGATCCAGCTAATCAAGTCCTTCAGGCTCAACTTAAAACTACATGGTTTGTGTGTTGGAGCAAGGTTGGAACTTAACTCTGCAGGGCTGCGACCCTCCAGGAGCTGAGTTTGACACCCCTGCTATAGGTAGATGCGATCGGCTGAGAGTCAGCTGATGCAAGCTTCACTCACAGTTTTAACAAAAACACGTGTGTGTGTGTGTCTGTAGATGATCTGATTGCGTGCGTCTATAGATGATCTGACACGTGTCTGTAGATGATGTGACTGTAAATGATCTGTGTGTGTCTATAGATGATCTGACTGTGTGTCAGTAGATGATCTGACTGTGTGTCAGTAGATGATCTGACTGTGTGTCAGTAGATGATCTGACTGTGTGTGTATATGATCTGTCTGTCGGTGTCTGTCTATGATCTGACTGTGTGTGTGTGTGTTTGTAGAGGATTTGACTGTGTGTCTGTAGATGGTCTGTCTGTTTCTGTCTGTAGATGATCTGTCGCTGTGTCAAGTCAAGTCAAGTCACCTTTATTTATATAGCGCCTTTAACAATACAAATTGTAACAAAGCACTGCACAATATCAAAATAGGCAAATTTGTCAATAATGTAAAATGACAGGATTTAACACTCAATTATCTGCTGAATGCATTTCATTATTGAATTTAGTAATGGCATTGTCCAGCTTAGTTCACTTTAAATAATATCTGTGCAATCAAGTCGATGATTGTGCTGGAAATGAAGTGTCCCCAACTGAGCAAGCCAGAGGCGACAGCGGCAAGGAACGAAAACTCCATCGGTGACAGAATGGAGAAAAAACCTTGGGAGAAACCAGGCTCAGTCGGGGGGCCAGTTCCCCTCCGGCCAGACAAATCAGTAGTTTGTTCCAACTGCAGCAAAGTCAGAGTGTAAGTGGTCCACTGGTTCCAGGGGTCTTTCCCCGATGGATGTCTAGGTGACGAGGTCCTCACTGGAGCTCTGTCTCTGGGGGCTCATCTCGGAGGTCCTCGGAGGGGTTGTCATCGTCTCTTCTCAGGTGTTCGGTCATCTCTATCGTTTAAGGGTAGGATCCAGACTGAGGCTTGTGTAATTCCTAACTACCACGGGATGTTAATCCCGTGGCAGTAACATAGAAACAGTAAGACAATTAGCGTAGCAGCGGCTCCATCCAGGAATAACCCTGGATGAAATTATCAGTATAACCCAAGCTAAAGCATAATAATGTGCATGTGTTCAGATGGACTGGCAGTACAAGATTGTGAGATGCATTATATGAATGCTTGGCTAAAGAGATGCGTCTTTAATCTAGATTTAAACAGAGAGAGTGTGTCTGAACCCCGAACGTTTTCAGGAAGGCTATTCCAGAGTTTAGGAGCCATATATGAAAAAGTTCTACCTCCTTTAGTGGACTTTGCTATCCTAGGTACTACCAAGAGTCCAGAGTTGTGCGACCTTAGGGAGCGGGTTGGATTGTAGCGTGATAAAAGATTAGTTAGGTACGCAGGAGCTAAATCATTTAGGGCCTTATAGGCAAGTAATAATATTTTGTAACTGATACGAAACTTAATAGGTAGCCAGTGCAGAGACTGTAAAATTGGAGTAATATGGTCATATTTTCTTGACCTGGTAAGGACTCTAGCCGCAGCATTTTGTACTATCTGTAGCTTGTTTATTGAAGATGCAGGACAACCACCTAGCAGTGCATTACAATAGTCCAGTCTAGAGGTCATGAATGCATGAACTAACTTTTCTGCATCAGAAACACTTAACATGTTCCGTAGCTTGGAAATGTTTCTAAGATGGAAGAATGCTGTTTTTGTAACATTGGAAATATGATTTTCAAAAGATAGGTTGCTGTCTAATATAACACCCAGATTTTTAACTGTAGAGGAAGTAACAGTACATCCGTCTAGTTGCAAATTGTAATCCAAGAGATTCTGTGTACTGTTTTTAGGTCCAACAAGTAATATCTCGGTCTTATCTGAATTTAATAGAAGAAAATTACTGGTCATCCAATCTTTTATATTTTTAACACACTCTGTTAGCTTAGATAGTTTCGAAGTTTCATCTGGTTTTGTTGAGATATATAGTTGAGTGTCATCAGCATAACAATGGAAACTAATCCCGTATTTTCTAATAATATTACCAAGGGGCAGCATATATAATGAAAATAATAGAGGACCTAGGACAGATCCTTGTGGTACTCCATACTTTACTGGTGATAATTGAGATGACTCCCCATTTAAATAAACAAAGTGGTAGCGATCGGACAGGTAGGATCTAAACCATCTTAGAGCCTGCCCTTGAATACCTGTACAGTTTTGTAATCGATCTATCAGTATGTCATGATCTATAGTGTCGAACGCAGCACTAAGATCAAGTAAAACTAGCAACGAGATACAGCCTTTGTCTGACGCAAGAAGCAAGTCATTTGTAATTTTAACAAGTGCAGTTTCTGTGCTATGGCGGGGCCTGAAACCTGACTGAAATTCTTCATAGATATCATTTTTTTGCAAAAAGGAACACAATTGAGCAGACACTACTTTTTCTAATATTTTCGACATAAACGGAAGATTTGAAATGGGTCTGTAATTTGCCAGTTCACAAGGATCTAATTTTGGTTTCTTAATAAGAGGCTTAATAACTGCCAGCTTAAATGGTTTTGGGACGTGACCTAAAGATAGCGAGGAGTTAATAATATTGAGAAGCGGTTCTTCTGCTACAGGTAACAACTCTTTCAATAGTTTAGTTGGTACAGGATCTAATAAACATGTTGTTGGTTTAGATGCAGTGATAAGTTTATTTAGCTCATCCTGTCCTATAGTTCTAAAGCACTGCAGTTTTTCTTTGGGTGCGATGAATGATGCTGAAGTACTAGACGCTGTAGAATCTACGTTTGTTATTGTATTTCTGATATTATCTATTTTATCAGTAAAGAAATTCATAAAGTCATTACTATTAAACTGTGAGGGAATATTTAGATCGGGTGACATCTGTTTATTTGTTAATCTAGCCACTGTGCTAAATAGTAACCTTGGATTGTTTTGGTGATTATCTATGAGTTTGCGGATATACTCGGTTCTTGCAGTTTTTAGAGCCTGTCTATAGCTGGACATACTGTTTTTCCACGCAATTCTAAAGACTTCCAAGTTACTTTTTCTCCATTTGCGCTCAAGAATACGAGTATCTTTCTTGAGAGAATGGGTATAACTGTTGTACCATGGCGCGGCACGTTTTTCTCTCTTAACCTTTTTTAATTTGATGGGTGCAACAGTTTCTAACGTATTGGAGAAGATAGTTCCCATGTTGCTAGTAATTGTGTCTAGTTCATCTGTATTTATGGGTACACAGAGCAGTTGAGATAAATCAGGCAGGTTATTTGTGAATCTGTCTTTAGTGGCTGGAATAATAATTCTGCCTGGACGATAACGCGGAGCCATATAGTTAATATCAGTAATATGCAGCATGCACGATACAAGGAAATGGTCAGTAACATCATCACTTTGAGGTATGATATCTATATCAGTTAGATCAATTCCATGCGATATTATTAAATCTAGCGTATGATTAAAACGATGCGTGGGCCCGGTGACATTTTGCTTGACACCAAAAGAGTTTATTAGGTCAGTAAACGCAAGTCCTAAAGCATCATTTGTATTATCAACGTGAATGTTAAAATCTCCAACAATTAGTGCTTTATCAACAGTAACCAATAGGTCTGAGAGGAAATCTGCAAATTCTTTTAGAAAATCTGTACATGGCCCTGGCGGTCTATACACAGTAGCCAGAGCAAGCGATAGGACAGATTTATTTTGCTTATCTGACAGTTTAACATTAAGCATAAGTATTTCGAATGAGTCAAACCTGTATCCTGTTTTCTGAGTAACATTGAGAATATCACTATATATTGTTGCGACACCGCCGCCACGACCAGTCTCACGAGGCTCATGCTTATAACAGTAGCTTGGTGGAGTAGATTCATTTAGACCAAAATAATCATTTGTTTTAAGCCAGGTTTCAGTCAGACACAGTACATCAAAACTATTATCTGTGATTATTTCATTTACAATAACTGCTTTCGGTGTGAGTGATCGGATATTTAGGAGCCCAAGTTTTAAAAATTGTTTTTGTTCATTTATTTTGCATTTTTCTGGTTTAATCACGATCAGATTTGTTCTAGATCCTGCATTAAATTTATATTTTGAACTCACTATTCGGGGAACAGACACAGTCTGTATAGATTGGACACTACAAGTACCTTTATCTTTTAAGTGGGTAGAACAAAAGTCATCATAGCTGTTATTGGAGAATTGGCTTACTAGTCAGATGGAGCGTAGCGTCCTGGTGATGTTGTCTGACAGGAGTTCCGCACCGACTCTGCTGGGGTGCAGGCCATCAGCACGAAATAGCCTAGGACGCTCCCAGAAAAGATTCCAATTATTGACAAAGAGAATTTTCTGCTCTGTACACCATGAAAACAACCATTCATTTAAAGCAAACAGTCTACTGAACCGTTCGTGTCCTCGTCGATACGTGTGTGTGTGTGTCTGTAGATTATCTGACTGTGTGTGTCTGTAGATTATCTAACTGTGTGTTTCTGTAGATGATCTGACTGTGTGTGTCCGTAGATGATCTGACTGTAGATTATCTGTTTGTTTGTTTGTTTGTTTGTGTGTGTCTGTAGATGATCTGACTGTGTGTCTGTAGATGGTCTGAATGTGTCTGTAGATGATCTGTGTGTGTGTGTGAATTGAATGTACAGTTAGTCGGTCATAATGTTGATGTGTGTCTTCTGCTCTCTTCCAGGCTTGCTGGCTGTAATCTCACTGGTCAGTGTTGTGAGAGTCTGTCATCAGCTCTACAATCCTCACACTCTGTCTTGAGAGAGCTGGATCTGAGTAAAAATGACCTGCAGGACTCTGGTGTAAGGTTTATTTCTGATGGACTGAAGAGTCCAAACTGTCAACTGCACATACTGAGGTATTTAAGAACATACAGTCACATAAAGTCTTCATACCCCTTCATTTTTTTCACATTTTGTAATGTTTCTGCCTTATGTTAAACTGCTTAAAAAAAATTTTTTATACATCAATCTACACTCTATACACCATAATGGCAAAGCAAAAAAACAAGTTGTTCACATCTTTACAAATTTATGAAAAATAAAACACTTAAATAATTCCATTGCATAAGTAATCTTACCCTTATCTGGTACAGTTGAAATTTAGCTCAGGAGCATTCACATTGCTTGTAGATGTTACTGCACTTCGAGTGAAGTTAGCCTGTGGCAAATTCAATTGAATGAGTGTGATTTGGAAAGGCACACGTCTTAATACGTGTCTGTAGATGATCTGACTGTGTGTGTCTGTAGATTATCTAACTGAGTGTGTCTGTAGATGACCTGACTGTGTGTGTCTGTAGATGATCTGACTGTGTGTGTCTGTAGATGATCTGACTGTGTGTGTCTGTAGATTATCTGACTGTGTATGTCTGTAGATGATCTGACTGTGTGTCTGTAGATTATCTGAGTGTGTGTGTGTCTGTAGATGATCTGACTGTGTGTGTCTGTAGATGATCTGACTGTGTGTGTCTGTAGATTATCTGACTGTGTGTGTCTGTAGATGATCTGACTGTGTGTGCCTGTAGATTATCTGACTGTGTGTGTCTGTAGATTATCTGACTGTGTGTGTCTGTAGATGATCTGACTGTGTGTCTGTAGATAATTTGTATGTGTGTGTCTTTAGGTTGTCGGGCTGTATGGTGTCAGAGGAAGGCTGTGGTTATTTATCTTCAGCTCTGAGTTCAAACCCCTCACACCTGAGAGAGCTGGATCTGAGCTACAATCATCCAGGACCATCAGGAGTCCAGCTGCTCAAACATAAACTGCAGGATCCAAACTATAAACTGCAGATACTCAAGTATGTCAAACACTAAAGACCAAAGTATAATTTGTTTTTGTATGCGTAAGCTAGCACCATGTTTCCCAACCTTTTTCTGTCGCAAATTTCTTTTGATAAGTAAAAATTTCAACAACACACCACTAAGCACAAAAAAAAGATAGAGGGGGGGGGGGGTTGTTTGTTTGTTTGTTTTTTTCCCAGTAAGTAAACAATGTGTCGTCAGAGTTGGTATTTTGGCTTTATATATGTGATGCGATCTAGGAAAACCCAACACATAATTAATTTGTACCTTTTTTAGGTTTTGATATCATATGAAACCTGGGTTCAAGCCCTTTCCAAAACTGTTTTTATTTCATCCATAGCTTGACCGTAACAAAAGTTATCTGGCTATCTTGGCTATCCGAAGTTGGCTGATAGCTATGATTTTCCGGAATTCAATTTTGAGAAAAATGGGTTTAAAGTGAGATGGGTTTCACTTTCACTTCAGGGGTTTAAAGAGAGCTGTCTGTAAGGAGCGCTATACTGCATCATTACACAAGCAGACTAACTGAAGAGGGCAGTTTTCCATTGTTTATCATCGGCATAGTCTCTGAACTTTTGATCACCCCTTGTTTGTTTAGAAAGCACGAATAGTGTACCTCATAAAAGCAAGCGCAGCGCAACTGTTCTTGCACCTGTGCATATACATACATTTGAAATATATTTCTAATTTCCTGAAAATGTCCCAGTGCGACATCCTGAAGCGCCGTTGTGTTCCGTCGCCGTTCAGGTAGCTCTGCTCAGATTGTGCTCATATTTACTTTTTACGTATTTTTGCTTTATATTTTTACGCACATAACGTCTGCACTGATCATTTACGACAAAAGAACACGTTTGGACATTGGACACCGCTACACTAACCTGCTTCAGGACACTTTATCCACGAATCCAACATGGCCATTGGAGATCCTCCGGATCGCATCATATATGATTAGACATTGCACTTAACATTTTCCTGAGAATCATTCTCAAATAGAGACTTTCGCATGCTCACGAGAAACTTTTTGCGAACTCACGTGTAACAGTTTCACGTTGCATCACTTCTGCCATCTTACAAATAATAAAATGAGCATGGTTGCGCATGAATTAGCCTAATTTAAATCTATTTTACATTTACATTTATTCATTTAGCAGACGCTTTTATCCAAAGCGACTTACAATTGAGGAATACAATAAGCAATACATTATACAGAGGCAAACAGACACATGAAGTGCTTATAATACAAATTTCTAAGCATTGTTCAGACCAAATTCTCGCCAGAAAGTGAAAGTTTTTATTTTATTTTTTATAAGATGAAATCAAGTGATGACGGAAGAGATGAGTTTTCAGATGTCGCTTGAAAATTGTCAAGGATTCAGCATTCTGGATGGGAGTGGAAAGTTCATTCCACCAGCCAGGAACGGTGAATGAAAATGTTCTGAAGAGTGATTTTGAGCCTCTCTGTGATGGTACCACGAGGCGTCGCTCACTAGCAGATCTCAGACTTCTGGAGGGGATGTAGATTCGTAATAGTGAGTGGAAGTAGGCGGGGCTTCTGGAGGGGGTGTAGATTCGTAATAGTGAGTGGAAGTAGGAGGGTGCTGAGCCTGTGGCTGTTCTATATGAAAGCATAAGTGTCTTGAACTTGATGCAAGCTGCAAACGGTAGCCAGTGCAAGGAGATAAAGAGAGGAGTAACATGGGCTCTTTTGGGCTCGTTGAAGACCAGTCGTGCTGCTGCATTCTGAAGCATCTGTAAAGGTCTGATTGTGCATGATGGAAGTCCAGCTAGAAGAGCATTGCAGTAGTCCAGTCTAGAAATGACAAGGGCCTGGACACATATTTGTGCTGCATGCTGTGTAAGGAAGGGCCTGATTTTTCTGATGTTGTGCAATTCAAACCGGCAAGATCGAGCAGTTTTTGCAAAGTGGTCTTTGAAAGTCAGCTGGTCATCGAAAACTACACCAATATTTCTGACTGAACTTGATGGGGTAATTGTAGAAAAACCTAGCTGGATGGTGAAATCATGCTGTAGAGTTGTAGTGGCAGGGAAGACAAGAAGCTCAGTCTTTGCCAGGTTGAGCTGTAGGTGATGATCTTTCATCCATGCTGAGATGTCTGCCAGGCAGCCTGAGATCCGTATAGCTACCGTTGGATCATCAGGTCGAAATGAGAGATAGAGCTGTTTGTCATCAGCATAGCAATGGTATGAGAAACTATGTGCCTGTATAATGGGACCCAGTGATGTAGTGTATGTGGAGAAGAGGAGGGGTCCAAGAACCGATCCCTGAGGAACCCCAGTAACCAGTTGATGTTCTGTGGAAATCTCCCCTCCCCAGGCCACCTTGAAAGACCGACCAGTGAGATAGGATTCAAACCAGCGAAGTGGAATCCCAGTGATGTCCAGTGATGAGAGGGTGGACAGGAGGATCTGATGTTAACAGTGTCAAAATCAGCAGAGAGATCCAGCAGAATGAGGACTGATGATTTGGAATCAGCTTTTGCAATTCACAGGGCTTCAGTGACTGAGATTAGCGCAGTCTCTGTTGAATGTCCACGTCTGAACCCTGATTGGTTAGCATCCAGTAGATTATGCTTTGACAGAAATGAGGATAACTGGTTGAAAACAACTCGTTCAAGCACTTTCGCTATGAATGGAAGGAGAGAGACAGGTCTGTAGCTATCTGTAAGAGAAGTGTTTAATGTAGGTTTTTTGAGCAGTGGGGTTACCCGAGCCTGCTTGAATGCAGTGGGGAAGATGCCTGTGAGGAGAGATGTGTTGATGATGTGTGTGAGTGCTGGTAAGAGTGTGGGAGAGATTGCTTGGAGAAGGTGCGAGGGGATTGGATCAAGAGGGCATGTTGTAGGATGGCTGGAGAGGAAAAGTTTGGATACTTCGGGCCCAGGGAGGGGACAGAAGACGAAGAGGGGAGTTTTAGCATTAGATAGGGTTGGTTTGAGTTCCTGCATGTGTGGAGCTGAGAACTGGCTACTGATTGACCTAGTTTTGTTTGTGGAGAAAGTGGCAAAGTCATCGACTGTTAAGGAGATGGTGGGTGGTCGTGGAAGTGGACAGAGGAGAGAGTTGAATGTTTTGAAGAGATTGCGTGTGTCAAATGCGCTGCTGATCTTGTTGTGGAAGTATGAAGCCTTGGCACTTCAGCAGAGAAAGATGAAAGCAGAGACTGATAGATACTTAGGTTTGACGGATCTTTTGATTTGTGCTATTTTCTCTCTGCTGCCCTGAGTTTGGAGCGATGTTCACAAAGAACATCGGATAGCCAGGAGTTAGAAGGGGCAGCACTTGCTGGCCTGGAGGAGAGAGGACATATATGGTTTAGACAAGAAGTTAAAGTGGAGCACAAAGTGTCAGTTGCAGTGTTCTACTTTCAGTGAAACTACCGTGTGCTGTGTGCACATGAGACTGTTAGCTAACTGTGCTTTATGCTGGACAGTATTTATTTATTCTCAGTTGTTCAAATTGCGGTAATCGAATAGGTTATAATGATAATTAAAATATGAAATGGTAATACTAACCTTGGGGAAATTTATTATGATTTATCAACAAACCGGTAATCATTCCATCCGTAAGTCGGATATGTAGCCTTTCAAAGTATACTCCATTTGATGTTGTGCACGAAAGCGGGCGGTCGACACATGCACTCTAGAAAGCTTCATCCATGTCCAGTGTCTGCTCTATTTTTCCCCATAAGTTGTGATAACAAATGACCGATGTAACGTATATCGGCAGGAATTCAACTGGCTCTACACGTCATCGAAAGAATCAGCGTCTCTCTAAAACCCCTCCCCCTCCCCCTTCGCATCAGCGCAAAAGCGCGCGATTTCGTTTGGTCACAGAACAAAGAGAAGTGGCCACTAGAAGATTTCCAAGAGACACATTCATTTCATGATAATAATTCATCTACACAAGAAACATGTGGATATTAATTGTTGTACTCTTTCTCTCATATGCTTGTGGAATATGAATTATTTAGGAAAACGTGGGCTGATCTCTAGTCGTGCTTTAACCTGGAATGTGTAGGTTGCAGTGTTTAGACTTTTATGAATGGTTGCAAAATTGTATGAATCAATAAGATAACGAATGTGGTGATATTATAAATGTGTAAACCTGGTAAGAGTTTTAATACAGGGGTAAAAACAAGTTATTTGTCGTCACATAAAGATGCCTTGCAAAAAAAACAGCCGGGCAGGCGGGGCTCCGCCCCGTACCGACGCTCTGATTGGACCAGCCGCCTGTGGGCGATGTCAAAAGTTGGTCTGTTTAAAACGACGCGCGAGCGGCGCGCTCGCTCTCTTCTCTTCTGGCGCTCTGACTCTCTTGAACATGGCTTGAACATCTCTGAAACTCCGCGAAGCTGCGCCCTCCAACGCACGCCGGTCCGCTGGACTCTCACCTTGAAAACCAACCATTTATGAAGTCTAAGACCGTGCCAAAGCCGTAAAATCACGGAGCAACGAATTCAACGACTGCAGAGCAGAGAGCTTTCCCGGTGACGTCACGCAGCAGTTTCAAGTCTCCACACGAGAGCAACCGAAGAAGAACGAACTGACCACGTGACCCCCCGAAACAAAGAACTGAACTCACGCGGGAAAACGAAGCCAAAGCGTCCAGCCTGCTTCAACGGCGAAAGCAAGTAACAAACCAAACATTCCTAACTCTGACTAAACTGGTAAAATTTGATCTGAATGCAGTAACAGAGCAAAGGCATCTGTCGTGATCTTTTCCGGTTGAGTCAAGCGTTAAAATAGCTAAAAGGGCTAATTTTAACAGTTACGAGTTTACTTACCAAAATCCCTTATGCATGTGTATGTTTGTGTATTATCAGTTAATCCATTTATGTTAGAATAGCAATATCACGAATAAACCTTGTTCCATTTTTATAAAGAATTGTCTCTGGAATGTGATTTTAAGTATTTTCATCATTATTTGCCCAAAGATAACGCAACCTAGCTCGAACATGATTAATTATTAATTTCGTTTTATTGTTACCGGGGCCACGGGCAATAGAAGCGAGATTTAATAGATATACTGACGTAGTATTCGCTGGCCAAGTACTCAAAGTATAAATCGTACGTTAAATATTAATATTACGTTGATCAAGCAACATGGAATATTTAATAACTAATTCCCGGAGCTGAAACAATAGCTCTATATTAAACTGGTTTCTTTACAGAATGGTGGAGGATGCGGGCAGTAAGGATTAAAATCTGAAAATCAAACCAGAGACAATAAATCTATTTCTCACTTTTATCCGGAAAAATTGAGTAAATACAGAGAAAAGCGGTTATTTGTGGTATTGCATTCTTGTTTGTGAAACACAGTGAGTTTGAATGAAAGAGATTGTAACTGTTAACTCGAGTTCGTTGAGAAATTAAACTGCAGTAAATAATTAATATGAAGTCGCTTTAACAGCGCATGAGAGGCGAACGAGCGTGTTCCTTGTTGCCCCTCTCTTAAGGCCTTCGTGGTAAGGTTTTGTTAGTGCGTGTTCCACTTTCAAACCCAGCCACGTTACTCCCCAGGCTGTAGGATTTTTAAAGTAGCTATTTAAGTAATTCTCAGCCATGATTTAATCTCACACGAGTGAAATTCAAACGCGTGGCGCTCAAACAAAGGAGTGACCATTCGGTTTTGAAAAGGGGGAGAAATTTTGCAATCGATTGAATTGTTGTTGTATCTGTCTAAACAGACAGATATTCGCATAATAGCCCGCAGAGGCTTTGATGATTTATAAGTAACCCGTGGATAAATTTATCTCGCCCTAAACGAGTGAGATTATGTGTTGTAAAAGATTCAAATCTGAACAATGCTTGTTGATTTTGAAGCGTGGAGCACAGTTTTTTTTTTCTTTCTCTCCTACAGGCACTGGGTCGTCATAGCGACCAGTTCAGCCACGTGGAGATTTAGCCACGTGTAAGCTAATAGCACTAGCGCGATACAAGCTAACTGAAACAAAGAAGTTTTAGCAGCGTAGCAAATGCAATGCGGTTTGCCTTACGGCTAGTGATTAGCACATAGCATTTAGAGAGTTTGCATATGAGTGAATGCAGTGGGTGTGTGTGAAAAAGCCACTCACGTTTTCCCTTTCTCTCTCTCTCCCATTTAAAAGACTAACGTACGTTTTAAGTTGGCTGTGTTAATGTTTCCCAATCATCAGTGTTAACAATTTCACAGGTTGGTTTAATATAACAGCTGATTAAAGTCTTTTTACCTTTTGTGGGACCAGCTTAATAACTGGTGGGTTATTAGAAGATAATTTAGTATTACCTCATTATCTTGATAATATGGTGATTTGATTGCATTCAATTATAATGGCTTTTATGATTTTGAAAACACATCAATGGATAAGCGCTATTGTTAGGAATTTTTAATTGTTAACTGAATGTCATAATTAATTGCAAATTTGCAATTAATTTCATTTAAATAAAATTATTTTAATTCCTGCTTCCAGCAACAACAGTATCCATTTATGAATCAAAATGCTCCTATAATGTGATCACTACTGTAAAACCTTAATTATTATCAAGAGGGCCAGAAATTTTTAATTTCGTTTACAAGTAGGATACAGATTAATTATAATTTTTTTTTTTTTTTTTTTTGATGTTAATGACAATGAGGAATGCTTAAGTTTGGAAATTATTTTAATTACTATTATGGGCATCCAAAACTAGTGATTTAGAAGCTGTAAATTAATTTAATAATTAATTATGAATTCGAAAATTCTAATTACATTTAATAATTAATTACACTTCCTGTTTACATTTTGCAACAATATTGGTTTATCAACTCAATTGTAGATTGCACGTGTAATTTCTAATCCTAGGTGAGCCTATTAATTTTAATTATAACATCATACATTTTAATTAGAAACCACAAAGTCTAATTTTAATTATAATTTCAGACTTACCACAAGTCTGGCGCCCCCTGTAGGCCATACTTCATTTCCTTAGGTGATCTGATTAACTCAAATAAAATTAATAATAATTTAATTAAAATAATTTTATTAAGTTAAAATTGAATAAAGTCCTCTTTACTTAGGCCTGAGAGTAGATAGTGCTCCCCCTAGTGTTGGAGAAGTGACAGTGACACCATACAATCAAAGTCACTTCTCACCAATCTGGAGCATGAAACGCAACCTTCTAATTAGAAAACCCCAAAAGGGAAATTAAGGTTTCCTCAACTTAGGTCAGTTTGTTTACCCTGTAAACAGCCAAACCAACCTAAGCATATAGACTCAACAGCACCACCTTGTGCCAACGTATTAGTTTTAAATCTTGGGAATAAATCTTAATTTCTCTTTTCTTTTCTCCCTGTTACTAACTTCTAATTTGACTTGTTTGCTTAAGACTTGGCCAGGGGAAGATCACGAATAGAGCGAAATGTCACAATTGAACAGATGTTTATGAAACTTGAGAACTACATTCAAAACTGTTTACCATTTACCCTCTATTGTGAAATCCTATCCCCCAGGTTAAAGCAGTTGCAATGAGAAGATAGACATCGGCAAAAAAAATTGTAAACACGTGCGAGAGACACGCTAACCAGCGTCGCGGTGTAAAATCTTGCCATTAAGGGACAAGCACTGTCATTGCTGTTGTTTTCCTCCATCAAGGAGAAAATTGGAATAAGCAATAACAGTCTTATTACAAAAAGAGAAAATCTCGCCTACAATCCTCTGATTAGAAGCGTCCTTCTAAATCAGACTTAACAAAGCGAAAATAAGAAAATCTGCTATTAAAAGAGAGATCTGTTTAGTTTTATGGTCCTTCACCTTCGTATTTAGATTGACCTCCTTCCTAAAAGGGAAAGGAGGCTTTCTCATACAGGAAAAGGTGAAGCACAAAATTGTTATCCCTGTTTACTCATTCTGTTAGTGTGCTTTTCTTCCTCTGTTTCCCAGCTGTGCTGCCTCTCCGTGTGCTCAATTTCTATGCAGAAGCTGCAAATTACACGCACCCCACCACAGAGGACCACAGAAACAGAATCACACCCAACACTAGCATACACTACACTGTGCACATTTACACCCCTGCTGTTTTGTTTGTGCTTTTGTTTTGCTTTGTTTCCCATCCAAGGTCTGTGTCAGTTCGGTCCAAGATCCCCATCACCCGCCAGAACATGTCTCACAAAACAGAACATGTCGGTCACTGGGAAGGACTGGAAATGTGGCTAAGTGTTACAACAAACAGCATCCTCCCTAAAGCTGCTGAAGCACTCCAACACCAGACACAGGACCAACTAGATGACAACATCACAAGCATCATGAGACAAGACCCAAGTCAAAACTACAATCACAAAGAATTAGCCAAGATCACCTCAAGCTTAAGTCACACACTCATCGCCACCCTCAAACTGAGCGACAAGCACGCCGCACAACGCCAGCAGGAGCTGACAAGCGCACAACGACGCATAGAGCAGCTGGAACGTGAAGCTCAGGAACGACAGGAAGGGACCGATGAGGTGGAGCAAGGCGCCGAGGAGGAGATCAACAGGCTAAAAGAAACTCTAGCAGCTACCAGCCACGAAATGCAGCAACTCAAAGAGGACTTCGCTGATCGTGCAGACAAGCTACAGTATGCAGAGAAGCTACTAGAAAAGGCAAAGACGGACTTCAGGGACAAAAACAGCAGAATCAAGGCCCTCGAAGCTCATTTGGCTGAATCAAGAAACGAGATCAGCCGCCTAACACGACAGCTCGACTACGTCACAGAGGAGTCTGAAAGTTTCCAAGAGGAACTCAAGCACGCTTACGAACTACGCCAGGAGCCGTCAAGGACAGGACGTGCACCAACCGCACCCCTGCCAAGCAGGACCAAGTCACCTGTGCCTGGACTGACACGTGAACATAAGACAGAGGGGGTGGTGTTAAAACAGTCACCAGCGCCGTCTGAAGAACTTTATATCACGACAGAACCAGAAGAATCTGCTGCAGCCAGCCGCAGATCGTCGCACAGCTTGGACCTAAAAGACCTTGACAAGCTCGCCCGAAACGTTGGCAAATTCAATTTCGTTTGGTCACAGAACAAAGAGAAGTGGCCACTAGAAGATTTCCAAGAGACACATTCATTTCATGATAATAATTCATCTACACAAGAAACATGTGGATATTAATTGTTGTACTCTTTCTCTCATATGCTTGTGGAATATGAATTATTTAGGAAAACGTGGGCTGATCTCTAGTCGTGCTTTAACCTGGAATGTGTAGGTTGCAGTGTTTAGACTTTTATGAATGGTTGCAAAATTGTATGAATCAATAAGATAACGAATGTGGTGATATTATAAATGTGTAAACCTGGTAAGAGTTTTAATACAGGGGTAAAAACAAGTTATTTGTCGTCACATAAAGATGCCTTGCAAAAAAAACAGCCGGGCAGGCGGGGCTCCGCCCCGTACCGACGCTCTGATTGGACCAGCCGCCTGTGGGCGATGTCAAAAGTTGGTCTGTTTAAAACGACGCGCGAGCGGCGCGCTCGCTCTCTTCTCTTCTCTTCTCTTCTCTTCTGGCGCTCTGACTCTCTTGAACATGGCTTGAACATCTCTGAAACTCCGCGAAGCTGCGCCCTCCAACGCGCGCCGGTCCGCTGGACTCTCACCTTGAAAACCAACCATTTATGAAGTCTAAGACCGTGCCAAAGCCGTAAAATCACGGAGCAACGAATTCAACGACTGCAGAGCAGAGAGCTTTCCCGGTGACGTCACGCAGCAGTTTCAAGTCTCCACACGAGAGCAACCGAAGAAGAACGAACTGACCACGTGACCCCCCGAAACAAAGAACTGAACTCACGCGGGAAAACGAAGCCAAAGCGTCCAGCCTGCTTCAACGGCAAAAGCAAGTAACATCCCAAACATTCCTAACTCTGACTAAACTGGTAAAATTTGATCTGAATGCAGTAACAGAGCAAAGGCATCTGTCGTGATCTTTTCCGGTTGAGTCAAGCGTTAAAATAGCTAAAAGGGCTAATTTTAACAGTTACGAGTTTACTTACCAAAATCCCTTATGCATGTGTATGTTTGTGTATTATCAGTTAATCCATTTATGTTAGAATAGCAATATCACGAATAAACCTTGTTCCATTTTTATAAAGAATTGTCTCTGGAATGTGATTTAAATCATTATTTGCCCAAAGATAACGCAACCTAGCTCGAACATGATTAATTATTAATTTCGTTTTATTGTTACCGGGGCCACGGGCAATAGAAGCGAGATTTAATAGATATACTGACGTAGTATTCGCTGGCCGAGTACTCAAAGTATAAATCGTACGTTAAATATTAATATTACGTTGATCAAGCAACATGGAATATTTAATAACTAATTCCCGGAGCTGAAACAATAGCTCTATATTAAACTGGTTTCTTTACACCGATAACAAATATTTCTGAACTCTTTTAAACCAAAGCTGGGCTATCCCATACCCTCTCACTCACAAACGCGTGTCGTTGTGAGCCTCTGTTGATGTTTCAGTCTCCTCTATTTTGTTGTTATTGTTCCGTCTCTTTAGTTTCGGTTTCTATTGTGAAACAATGGCCTGGGTCAGTGTTGCCAACTTGTGGAACATTTGATTACTGCAAAAATAATTCAATGCATATGTTACAAAAATCGCATACTATTCTGATGACAAAATTCGCATCACACACAGTGCGCACTATCCCTTGTGTTTGCGTGAAAAGTGTACTTTTGGCTTAATACTGACATAGTGAACGTGTGTGTGAATGAAGCAGATCTACATTAATGTGTGATTGTGTGTTTATAGTGTGGAGCATGGAGGAGAGATCAGGATGAAACCAGGACCACGAAAGTGTATGTCTACAAACACACACACACATTAATTTTAGTTTGACTATATTGCTGAGCTCATCTCATAGACTTTGTTTTTCTCTCAGGTTAAAGATATCTTCTATGACCTAAACAAACATCACAGAAAATTATGTGAAGCACTAGATTTAAAGAGAAACATGATTTTTCCAGTTCATGGACAAATCATTCACTCCTTTTTTTGTCTCATCATGCTTGTCATATATACAGGTGCATCTCTATAAATTAGAATGTCGTGGAAAAGTTCATTTATTTCAGTAATTCAACTCAAATTGTGAAACTCGTGTATTAAATAAATTCAATGCACACAGACTGAAGTAGTTTAAGACTTTGGTTCTTTTAATTGTGATGATTTTGGCTCACATTTAACAAAAACCCACCAATTTCAACAAATTAGAATACTTCATAACACCAATACAAATTTTTTTTAGTGAATTGTTGGCCTTCTGGAAAGTATGTTCATTTACTGTATATGTACTCAATACTTGGTAGGGGCTCCCTTTGCTTTAATTACTGCCTCAATTCGGCATGGCATGGAGGTGATCAGTTTGTGACACTGCTGAGGTGGTATGGAAGCCCAGGTTTCTTTGATAGTGGCCTTCAGCTCATCTGCATTTTTTGGTCTCTTGTTTCTCATTTTCTCTATGATGCTCTATGTGGTTCAGGTCTGGTAAGTTTGCTGGCCAGTCAAGCACACAACACCATGGTCATTTATCCAACTGTTGGTGCTTTTGGCAGTGTGGACAGATGCCAAATCCTGTTAGAAAATGAAATCAGCATCTTTAAAAAGCTGGTCAGCAGAAGGAAGCATGAAGTGCTCCAAAATTCCTTGGTAAACGGGTGCAGTGACGTTGGTTTTCAAAAAACACAATGGACCAACACCAGCAGATGATATTGCACCCCAAATCATCACAGACTGTGGAAACTTAACACCGGACTTCAAGCAACTTGGGCTATGAGCTTCTCCACCCTTCCTCCAGACTCTAGGATCTTGGTTTCCAAATGAAATACAAAACTTGCTCTCATCTGAAAAGAGGACTTTGGACCACTGGGCAACAGTCCAGTTCTTCTTCTCCTTAGCCCAGGTAAGACGCCTCTGACGACAACTGTAGCCAAATTCCTTGACACGTCTGTGTGTGGTGGCTCTTGAAGCCTTGACCCCAGCCTCAGTCCATTCCTTGTGAAGTTCACCCAAAATCTTGAATCGATTTTGCTTGACAATCCTCATAAGGCTGCGGTTCTATCGGTTGGTTGTGCATATTTTTCTTCCACACTTTTTCCTTCCATTCAACTTTCTGTTAACATGCTTGGATACAGCACTCTGAGAACAGCCAGCTTCTTTGGCAATGAATGTTTGTGGCTTGCCCTCCTTGTGAAGTAGTGCGTCAATGATTGTCTTCTGGACAACTGTCAGATCAGCAGTCTTCCCCATGATTGTGTAGCCTAGTGAACCAAACTGAGAGACCATTTTGAAGGCTCAGCAAACCTTTGCAGGTGTTTTAACTCACCAGCAGTTCCGGGAGTTCCTCCATAGATTCGTGATAGTCTACATTGACAACATTCTGATATACTTCCAGAACCTGGCCAAACGTCGCAACCACGTGACGCAGGTCCTGGAGTGGCTTGGGAAATTCCAGCTCTACCTGAAGCTCAAAAAGTGTGAGTTCCACTGGACCACCGTTCAATTCCTTGGCTACATCATCAGCCCTGAAAGTATCCATATGGACCAGGGGAAGATCCAGGCAATCCATGAGTGGCTGCAACCCCAGTCAGTCCTTGGATTCTCCAATTTTTATCGACCATTTATCAATAACTTCTGTTTTCTCATTGCCCCACTCACCTTCCTGCTCCGAAAAAAGCCCAAGTCTCTGTCCTGGACCCCTGAAGCCCACGCATCCTTCGAGAAGCTCAAGGAACAGCTCTGCTCCCACCCCTGTGGTGGTTGCATCCACTTCCACTATGAAAGGGGTCCATAGCTCTGGCTATCGGAGGATGGGAGCAGTGCTGTCCGATACCACGGAGAGCCTCCTCATCTCGATCCTTGAGCTTTATACTCCCTTTCCTTTCTACAAACTTTCCCCAGTGGAGTAGGACTATTGACATAGGAAACCGGGAACTGCTCATCACAAAGTTTGCTTTGGAAGTGTGGAAACATTGGCTGGAGGGAGGTCTATCACCTTTCACTGTAATAACAAATCTCAAGAAACTCCAATATCTTTGCAGCGTTCCCGGCAGGCACATTGGACACTCTTTAGCCAATCCTCACCATCACGTATCGGGTGACCAATATGTCAAGGCTGACTCCCTCTCACACATTCATTCTGCCGATATACCATCTGAACCTCAACCGATCCTCCCTCCAGCCATTATAGTCATTCCTATCCAGTGGGACCTCAGCGAGCCTTACCAAGCCTGCTCCGCTGGTAGGCCCAAAAGGGAAAACCTGTGTCCCATCTTCTCTGCAGCAAACCCTTCTGGGCTCACAACACCACTTACGGGGCTCTGGACATCTTGGCAGCCAGCACATTCTCTCGCTCCTCCAAGCTCGGTTCAGTTTGCCCAGGAACTCATCCGGTACATCCGCAACTGTTCAGTCTTTGCCATGTCCAAGACCCTGCACCATATTCCTACAGGAAATCTGGTCCCCTTGCCCGGAGGCCCTGGTCCCACTTAAGGGTTGACTTTGTTACCAATCTCCCGAATTTAGAAGGCCACACCTGCATCCTAGTGGCGGTAGATCGGTTCTTCAAGGCTTGTAAGCTAATCCTCCTGAAGGGCCTCCCGACAGCCATGGAAACCGCTGAAACTGCTTCCTATCATGGGCCGAGTATGCACAAAATTCCCTCAAACAAACCGAGGTCATCCCTGTTGCTGCAGTAGGGTATTAGGGGCTGAAACCATTCCAATGCATACTCGGTTTTCAACCCCCACTGTCCCCCTGGACAGATGAACCGCTTGGACTACTGGTTCCAAGCGAGCGAGAGAGTCTGGGACTCAGCTCATGTCCATTTCCAGAAGGCAGTGTGAAGACACGAGGACTTCGCAGACTCTCGTCACACCAATGCCCCCGTCTACCACCCTTGGCACAAAGTCTAGCTGTCCACCCGGGATCTGTGTCTCCACCTACCCTGCAAGAATCTGAGTCCCTGCTATATACTGTAGGACCATTCACCATCCTGAGGCCGATCAATGAGGTTATCTACCTGCTATCTACCTGCTACGGTATCATATCCATCTCGCATTCCACGTAGCACTGCTCAAACCCTTCTCTTGTTCTTCTCCAGGTCCCGAAGAATCAGCGGTACCTCCTCCTCCCGAGATAATAGAAGACCGTCTTACCGTCTACCGAGTGAGTGAGATCTTGGACTCGCGGCGACAGGGCGGCCAATTGGAGTATCTCGTCGACTGGGAGAGTTACAGGGCAGAAGAAAGGTCCTGGGTGGGCCAGGATGTTCCAGATCCCCTCCCTGATCACTGATTTCCACCATAACAAGCCAGATCACCCTACACCCAGAGGCCGAGGTCGTCCCTGTCACTGCAGTAGGGCATTAGGAGCTTCCCCTGGATGAGGGGGTAATGTCAGGGAGTCTAAGTCACCTCTGTCACCACAGTCACTAGCCCCAGCGCTCCCCAGATCCCAATCACCCAAATACTGATTTCCCAAACCTGTCAAAGCTCACTAAGCTCCCTATATCCCTGCACTCTCCCCTCTGCCACACGGTCTGGTCTACAGTTTGCTTAGCCACACTTACCTGACTCCTTACCTGTGCTTACCTACCTAGAAGATGCTCCTTCGCTCCACCGCTCCTGGACTCCTCCGGATCACCTGCAAGAGACACAAACCTGTTACCATACAGCTAAAAACCCTGAAACCTCTATGTCCCTGGATTACTCACTTTAGGACTGTTGCCTTAATTCCGGTTGCCATATCTGTTAATAAAACTGCTGTTTCCTATCACTTACCTCTGCCTCTCCTGTGTGATTGCTGACAGCAACACACATACAAAATAATAATAATACGTATGACTATTATTATTAACTATATACATTGATATGTGCAATATATGATAGAAAATAATATGTGCAATATAAAAGTTTTTCCTATACGTCTACTCTGTCTGTTAGCATCAAGTTCAGCTCAGGGTAGATTAAGAAGTAGCAGTTCAGCCAATTTAAATATAAATATACAGGACCTGAACTGAATCAACACTGAACTGACTTGAGCTCTAGAATCACACTATTGGCTTGTTAGATCTACTTTACCGCACAATCTCAATCTGTTACTGCTTTGAAACAATCTGTATTGTATAAAGCGTTATAGAAATAAAGCTGACTTGACTTGTATGCATGATAAACCTGCAACTACTGCTTTACACAACACTAATCTGCACTGTTTTAGGAATGACAGGGGTGTTTTTCAGACTTTTGTTTGGGGTCCTGGGGCCTCATTTATAAAATATTGCGCAGAAACTATCCTAAATTTGATCTTACGATCATATCTCGAATATGCGTATGTTTGATTCATAGAATGAACAGAAAACATGCGTACGCATCTCTTTCAGATGTGAAATCTTTGAATCGCAAATTATCTTGAACTTGCACACAATTTAATGGTTTTAAATCTCTGCCTTGTAAACAACTCCTAATTAATGTCATTAACATATAAAATATCTCCAATCATCATAATTTAGAACAGCGAGCTGCAAGAACAGCTTACATAAAAAAAAAAAAAAAACTACTACAATACTACGACAATAAAAAGTGCGTATATCTGCTCAGACCCTGACGTGACGCGAAGCACTTTTTCACGTCAAAGACCGTCTTTATAAATATGACCGCTGGCGTGGATTTAAGCATATGCACACACTCTAAGATCAAATCTGAGCGTATGCACACTTTATTAATAAGGCCCCAGAAGTCTAGGACCAGTACTGCTAGTGAGATCTAAATCACTAGTCGCTGTTCAACAGCTCTCACTATATTAGTGAACACATTTGTGAAGAGTGAGGACAGTTTGGACTTTGCACATATAGTCAAAGCCGTAAGCACACAGACATCTTTGTTGCATTGTTCTTGATGTTTCTCTCTTCTTGTGTTCAGATGCCTGTAATCTCACATTGGATCCAAACACAGCAAACACTATACTCGAGCTTTCTGATGAGAAAAAGAAGATCACACATGTGTTTGAGCGTCAGCAGTATCCTGATCATTCAGAGAGATTTGAAGGTGTTCCTCAGGTTCTGTGTGCTGAGAGTCTGACTGGACGCTGTTACTGGGAGACTGAATGGAGCGGAGATAATGCTGAAATATCAGTGACATATAAAGGAATCAACAGAAAAGGAGTGAGAGAAGACTGTATGTTTGGATGGAATGACAAATCTTGGAGTCTGGACTGCTCTGATGATAGATTCTCTGTCCATCACAATATGAACAGCACTGATATACCTGCTGTCCGTTCATCCTCTAATAGAGTAGGAGTGTATCTGGACATGTTGACCGGCTCTCTGTCCTTCTACAGCATCTCTGACACACACACACTCACACACTTACACACATTCATCACCACATTTACTGAACCCCTCTACGCTGGATTTACAGTTTATTATGATTCCTCTGTGTCCCTCTGTGATATTACATCCTGTAAATCTTCTTTCTGATGTTCACATGCACAAAAATTCATTAAATCTCACATTATTAGAGGCCAAGCACGGAAGATGCCTAGGCACCTATTGTATCCATTAGGATTCTTTTTCTTCTCCTTCTTCCTCTTCCGCTCTTGCGTTTATGGCTGCCAATAAAACCACTTGTGCGAAAGTTATGAGATTTGGCACACTGATAGAGGAGGGTTTCTATTGTCACCATCGCAAATTTGGAGTCTCTAACTCAAACTCTAGTTCCTTAACATATTGTTAAATAACTGCCTCTTTATTTTATTATTAGCTACTTATTTAAGTTACAAATATTGTATATGCATTTGAATAGATGTAAAATATATGTTATTATAGAGCGTCTCACTGCAGTGCTCTTCCCAGGGTTGATTTTCCAGCAGCAGCCTTGGCTGAGGCCAGTGCTGGTTCAGGGGAGCCAAAAAAGATAAGATTGCGATTGTTTAGTCTTGGGGCAAACAAATTAAGCTCGGATGAGCTTTATTTGTCACATACACAATTATACAGAGTATAATGAGTGAAATGTGTTCTCTGCATTTAACCCATCCAAGTGTACACACTTGGAGCAGTGGGCAGCCGACATTGCAGCGCCCGGGGAGCAGCCGTGGACTTCCTGTCGGAGCCGGGATTCGAACCCACAACCTTGGGTTACCTCAGGTTTCAAGTCCAACGCTCTATCCATTAGGCCAAGGACTGCCAGTAACCGCATTACAATTCCACGGCTACAAATCCATAATTTTTCCGTTTGGAGAGCAGTGCAGAGAGAGTCTCTCAATAGATGAGACGAGACAAGAGAGCAAGCAGGGAAAATAAGGGCGAGGACGGGGAGTGAAAAATGCGACCGCCTCCATTGAGTGCCAAAGAAGAAGGGTGTGCATATGATACGCACGAATTTGCCGTAAATATGCTACGCAATCAATGCTTAAAGTAGAAAAAAGAAATTGCCATACTCAACCCCACTCCCCCACCCATAAATAAATGCAAACTAAAGTACTAAAAAAGTTCTTTATAATTTTCATAATTCGCAATGAATGTATAAAGTGCCACAATAAATAAATAAATAAATAATTGTTTGCAATTCAATTCACACTTATTTGTATAGCATGTTTCATGATACACTGTTGCACAAAACATTTCTACATTACATTTAATAGTTTACAGCACAAGTCAATCTGCGATACCAAACAGGAACACATGGGGTGCCAAAAGACCACTAATCGAGCTACCCTTGACCTGACTGTTCCATTACTAAACCACTGACTACTGCGTATTAACCTTCAGCCAGCATCCAGTATAAACCACTCCTGCTTTTAAGCCAAATGATAATGTTTTTTTATTGACATCTGTATGTGAGTGTCCTACTGTTATCCCCACCATCTCTGATGAAATCGGCTGTTTTCTCTGCATTAGAGCGGGTTTAACTGTTTGAATGCATTCACTTTCTGGATTCTTAGACATTCCATGAGTTTCTTTTCATTTTTGTTTTGTTTTTTTTCGTTTAAATTTACTGATTCAAATAATTTTACTACTCTGCGCTAGGGTGACCACCTGGCTATAGATCTGTTTCAGGGCAGTAGATGTGATTTTACCGGACAATGCGGGACACATGCGAGACATATAGGTACATTTATACTGTTATGCTGTGTAAATACTGATTTAGATTTGTTGGCATATGTGCCAATTTATGTTTCTGCCGGTGCATGCCCACAAATTGGCAACATTAAATTCAGGAGAGAAGATCATTTTTGATCATTCAAAATTATCTTCTTTGATCTACAATGTGCCTATGGGGCATGTTGTCACATTTAACTTCCATTATTTGGGGTAAATAAAGAAAATCGTATACACTGTAATTATGAAACAAAACCATTTGTACCAATTTGCACTGGACAAGTATGAAATTAATTTGAAAAATGACACTCTGAACCCCATGTTGATTTAAATAAACTGAGAAAGACAAAAAGAGATAGTTTGTGCCCTGGTCTCCACTACACCTTTTGTTGTGTTAATGTTATTTTTAATGTTAAATGTTAATACCAAAGACCATATAAAATGAATGACAAAATAGAGATCCATCTTGGAAAAACCTAAAGCAAAGTACCCATTGAAATGCAATAGTGGCAGAAGGGAGATGATGAGATAGAGAATAGTACAATATTCTAATCAATAATAAAAAAATTTAACCCTCCAATGAAAAAACAAACAAACAGATATCATATACTAGACTGGGGTTAGGACATACACGATTAAATACACCAATTCTTATCAATAAAATAAGTACAGATACAATTGAGGTGTGTTTGTGTGTTAAATGTATAGCCTATTGATTGCGAAAGGTGCAGAAATGAATTGTATTTCTTTGCTGAGACTAAATCAGTATGATGTAATTAGAGATTGGAGGTATTATGTGACACACTCCAGTACAGCAGGCGCCGCTAAACACATTTAATGATAGACTACAGAAGAAGAGAAATGGGCGGGGTCTGTGTGTTGTTGACACCTGAGGTCTCTTGCGCATGCGCGTCTGTGTCCTGAGGATACACCTTTGTGTCGAATCCGAAAGTCAGAATTACATAATCTAAATCCACACACTGAAGATTTAAAAGCTGTTATAAATACCACATTACGGTAAGTTCATATATAAGCTTTTGATATCATGTCTTATTATTGTTCATTATTTATGTATTCGCGTTGCTTTCATACTAAACTCGAGCTTTAAACCGTTGTAGTGAGTTGTGACGCATCTAAAATTGCATAATCGGAAATTCATCTACAGGTTTGTAATAATATCGAGCTTTAGTGATTCTGCTTCTAATTAAGATTAATTTACAGATTCTTTACCGATTAAAATATGCAAAGGTGGATAAGCAGGTTTGTATGTTTGGCTAATGTCACAGTTTGTGAATTCTTATGTGAATGATCTGTCACGTATTTGTCAATTCCGTCCATTACAATTAAATATTTTGCACTATATTATTATAGTATTATTGTACAGATTAAACTTAAAAAAAAAAGGTGATTTCATCACCTGAACGACGGAAGTATTTTCAACAACAACAATAAAACTAAAATACCTATACAGTTTTATACTTGTTACGCAGATATAATTAGTTTTGGCCTCAAAACATAAAATGTGCAGACAGTTTAGTAGAAACTAAATAACTAACAAATGTCCAACAATAAACATAACTAAACATTTGTCAAAAGCCTAAAAGCCAGTTATTGATGAGCTATTTAGCATCAGTAAACAAGTCAAATTTTGACAAATCAAGATGTCTGTTATCTTGCATGCCTGTATCTGTATTTATTGTTTCATTTGTTTTCTTGTTGCAAAGTCGTGCAATAATTCCCCTGCTGAAAAAACAAACAATAGAAGCCCAATAGAAACCATCACAGAAATCTCAATGGTTTCCATTAAATCACCATTATAAAGCATTAGCCTTTTTTTTGTAGTGTGTTTTGGGCATTTTTCCAATAGGATTTAATATCCCACCAATAGAATCCATCACATACCAGTAGACACCATTATAGTTTCCATTAAAACCAATACAATTCCCATTATAACCATTAAATCCATTACATTTTCCATTGTGGTTTTCAGCAGATCCTGTGCTGAAGGACTTCCTAGTTCCTAGGTTTTCAGATGTTACATTTTGTAACTTATATGCACAAGGTTATTTCAGCTGTACAAAAACAGTCCATTTTGCTGCTTTATATTGAAAAATGTTATTTGTTGTCATCATATTTTATTGCATTATCAAAAGCATAAACAAACTTGTTTGTAGCAAAAATAGTTTTACCATTTACTGCACTTTGTTAGTATTGTAGTTATTTACCTATAGCGGCTTATGAACTGGAATGTGATGTGTGTGTGTGTGTGTGTATGTATATATATATATATATATATATATATATATATATATATATATATAATATATATTTTTTTAATTATTATAATAATTATATTTTTTTATAGTGGAAAGACTTACAGAAACATGGATGCATAATCCTGCAATATTCAAATATTTAAAACAGCTTTTGTCCAGTTTCTCTTTCGCTCTCACACAGTCTCTATCCACTTATGATCCTGTGGTGAATATTGATATATGAATCACTACATTAGGTTATTTAGAGCTGCTGATAGCTCAGTGGAGATTTAGTGATAAGTGATGAAATGAATGGTTCAGGGAATCAACACTGATTCAGATTTAATGATGTGTGTTTAGATCTGGGCTTTGTGATGTCTGACATGTTCTTGCTCTTCAGAGTAAACCATTATATGGATATTTACTTTGTGGCTTTGTTCTTTTGGTGCACAAAAGGATCCTCCACAAACTGCTGCAACAAGGTTGAAAGCACATAATTCTCTTGAATGTTATTGTGTGTGTGTGTGTGTGTGTGTGTGTGTTTTGTTTGTACTGGAATAACTGGAATAGTCAGAATGTTATGTAATTTAATGTTATTTGTTCTCTTATGTTTCCATATGCAGGTGTGAAGATAGTTTGTCATTATGGAGAACAGAGAGAGCATAGAGAGACCTTCATCTCCTGATTACAGCTGTGTGTCTCTGAAGAGTGACCGATCCATGGATCTTCCTCCTCCTGACCTCAGTGATGATCCAGTGACCTCTGACCCCAGGTGAGACATAATGCAGTATTAGACACAACAGACTGACTTGTAAGAAATGAAACAGGAGACAGAACTAAAGGAAGAGTAATATCTGTGTGTATCAGTATATCCAGGAGGACGAAGAGGAAGACATCTTCATCTTCTGATCACAGCTGTGTGTCTGTGTTTTTTTATTAAATATAGTGTGCATGTACTGTATGTTTCAGTTACACAAACTCTGATGCTGCTTACTTCAGCGTTTTAAGAGCAGCTTAGTATCCTATTAGTTTGCGAAAAAGTTGAACATCTTATTTATTTCAGCGCTCATATGTTCGCTCATGAAGATGTTTAATGCTTAATATAGATTTAGACTAAATTACCAGTTCACACAGAGATGATGGTCTGTTGCATTCACTGTTTCATCATATAGTGGGACTGAGAATGGGATTTAAAAAAATCATGCAGTACTGTTAACTAAACAGACCAATTAGAGACAATAATCATTCTCATTTTTAATTAAATAATTATTTCATTTTACTAATCAATCTTTTTTTAATATTAAACACAGGGTTTCATTAATGATGCTTAAATTATAACGTGCAAATTATCACACAATGGGCCTCATTCATGAAATACAAGCAGAACATATTTTTGTGTAAATTGTTCATAAAGCCATTTTGAATTTCGAATTCATGAAAATGTTCATATTTTCAAAATGTTAGTTGGTCCGAAAAAAATGGACACATGCTCCCTACAGATGTAAATGGTGCGTAAAACATTCTCTTTTCTTTATGCAAACTGACGACACTGAATTTTGATGCACTGCCATAATAATTACAAGGTCATTGCCCTCTTTTAAGAATATTTTTTTTCTTTGTAGTTGAGTTGATAACTGTAACACGCAGTGCTTGTCACTGTCACTATTGACCCAGCCGTAAATAGAGGAGGTCAAATTTACTGTTTAATGTTTTTTTTTTTTATTTAGTAAAAATTCTTTTTAAAAAGAGATACTAGTAATATGTTGCACAGCAACCTCAAGCACCACCAGCTGGTGGTTTTAAGAAAAAAAAACTTTTTTTTAAGTTGGCAAAAACCTCTTTGGTGGACACGCATTTACATTTATGCATTTAGCAGACGCTTTTATCCAAAGCGACTTACAGTAAATTCAAGTAATACATTTATTGTCAGTATGTGTGTGTTTCCTGGGAATTGAATCCACAACCTTTGCGCTGCTAACGCAATGCTCTACCACTGAGCCACAGGAACACAATTGAATATTTAATAACACATATGCCACATGTTTTTTTTCTTCTAGGTATATTAGGTTAAAATACATATTATATATGATTATGTACGACAGAAGAACACTTTTGGACATTGGACAACGCTACACTAACCTGATTCAGTACACTTTATCCACGGACCCAGCGTGGCCATTGGAGATACTCCGGAACAACGTGTTGATCAACGACCACCTGAACAACCGCAGGAGGCGAAGGAAACACCGCGGGAGATGTGCTGGAATACGCAGCAGACTGAGGAAAAGGGCTCACAGTCCTCCTCTACCAAGTATTCTGCTCGCTAATGTTCAATCCTTGGAGAATAAGATGGACGATCTTAGAGCCAGGATTAGTTTCCAACGGGACATCAGAGACTGTAACATCTTTTGTTTGACCGAAACATGGCTCACGCCAATGGTCCCAGACACCGCTGTAACGCCGTCTGATAACTTCTCTGTTTTACGGATGGACAGATCAGCCGAGGCCGGAAAAAACAAAGGTGGTGGAGTGTGTTTCTTTATTAACAAGAAATGGTGTGACCCCAGGAATATCTCCATTCTGTCGCGTTCCTGTTCGCCTCACCTGGAGCATCTCTCCATTATCTGCCGCCCCTTCTATCTGCCCCGGGAATTTACATCGATCCTCGTGTCTGCCGTTTATATTCCTCCACAAGCAGACACTAGCGTGGCTTTGTCCAATCTCCACGATGAAATCAGCGGATATATCAACAAACATCCCGACGCTGCATGTATCATCGCTGGGGACTTTAACAAGGCCAACCTCAAGAAAGTCCTGCCGAACTTTCATCAACACATATCCTGTCCAACCAGAGGACTGAATACACTGGATCACTGCTACACTCCGCTCAATAACGCCTACAAAGCCCACTCACTGCCGGCTTTTGGCAAATCAGGTCATGTCGCCATCTTTCTCACGCCGGAATACAAACAAAGGATCGCTCGCGAACCGCCGGTGGTGAGGGAAGTGACGCGCTGGTCCTCCCACTCTGAAGCTATGCTACAGGCGTCTCTTGATGACGTCGACTGGGACATGTTCCGGGCGAGTTCATCTGACGTCAGCGAATTCACGGATGTAGCATTAAGCTTCGTAAACACGCTAACTGAGCAAGCCACTGAAACGGTAACAATAAGGACATTTACTAATCAGAAACCGTGGGTGGACAGATCAATCCGTGATGCGGTTAACCATCGCACTGCCGCATACAATGCCGGTCTGTTGTCAGGAAACATGAGCGAGTACAAAACATCGTGCTACGCTCTCCGGCGTGCAATACGAGCCGCTAAGCGCCGGTACAGTGAGAAAATTGAGTCACATTTCCAGCTCAATGACTCTCGACGCATGTGGCAGGGACTGAAGACCATCTGTTCCTCTGGAAATAACTCCTCCGCAGTGGTGAGAGCAGATCCGTTACTGGCCGAAGAGCTAAACACCTTCTACGGCCGCTTTGACTGCAATGGCGGCGCAAATCTGCCGATCAGCACGCCAGGAAGCAGCAGACAGAGCAGCGATGATCATGTAATCACCTTTTCAGAGGACGACGTTCGGAGGGAACTAAAGAGAGTGAACGTCAGGAAAGCAGCAGGACCTGATGGGATTACTGGCCGCGTTCTGAGGTCCTGTGCTGATCAGCTTGCTGGTTTGTTTACTTCCATATTTAATGAGTCCCTTGCTACCTCTGTTGTTCCCACCTCCTTTAAAAAATCTGTCATAATCCCTGTGCCTAAGAACAGTAAACCCTCTTGCCTGAATGACTATCGTCCAGTTGCCCTCACATCGACAGTCATGAAGGTTTTTGAGAGACTTTTAAAGAAACACATTTGCTCCTCCATCCCTGCTACCTTGGACCCTCTTCAGTTTGCCTATCGGCCAAATAGGTCTACTGATGATGCCATCTCCCAGGTACTGCACTCCTCCCTCACTCACATCGACAGCAAAAATGGCAACTATGTCAGGCTGCTATTCATAGACTACAGCTCAGCTTTCAACACTATAGTCCCCACCAAGCTGGCTGTTAAACTCTCAGACCTCGGCCTAAACACTTCACTCTGTGACTGGATTCAAGATTTCCTCACCGCCAGACCACAAGTGGTGAAAGTCGGCCAGTTCACCTCCAACTCCATCACCCTGAACATAGGAGCCCCACAGGGCTGTGTCCTGAGCCCCCTGCTATACTCTCTATACACCCACGACTGCGTGTCCTCTCACAGCTCCACCTCTATTGTCAAATTTGCGGATGATACTGTGGTTCTGGGCCTCATCAACAACGATGACGAGGATGTACGAGGATGACGAGGATGTACTTGGATGAGGTGGAGAGACTCACATCATGGTGCCAGGACAACTGTCTCTCTGAACGTGAGCAAAACTAAGGAGCTGATCGTGGACTTCAGGAAGAGACAGCAGCAGCCCTACACCCCTCTTATGATCAGTGGGACCCCTGTGGAGAGGGTGAGTAGCTTCAAGTACCTCGGTGTGAACATCTCCGATGACCTAACTTGGACTACACACATTCAAACACAGGTTAAGAAAGCCAGGCAAAGACTGTACCATCTGCGACAGCTGAGGAAATTCAGGGTCTCACCAGCTATCCTGAAAACTTTCTATTCAGGGGCCATAGAAAGTGTTCTGACTCAGTGCATCTCAGTGTGGTATAATAATGCCACAAACCAGGACTGCAAAGCTCTACAGAGAGTCGTGCGCTTAGCTGAGCGCATCTCAGGGTCTGCTCTCCCCTCTCTGCAGGACATCTACATCAAACGCTGTAAAAGCAGAGCTGCTAAAATCATCAAAGACTCAACTCACCCCGGTAACCATCTTTTCTGTTTACTGCCATCTGGCAGGCACTTCAGGAGCATGATGGCAAAGACTGAGGAAGAGCTTCTTCCCTCAGGCCATCAGGCTCCTAAACTCAAACTCAGTCTCATAAACACTTACAAGACCCATTGTTTACTGTAAATATTCTCATCATTGCTGCTCTATGTACAATACCCTGAACAACCCGTCTGCACATCCCTCTTATTTACACTACTATTTATTAAGTCCCAGTACACTGTTTTTCTTTTTTTGTACATCTTATTGTTTTTTGCACATCTTGTTGTTTTTTGCACATCTTTTTTGCACATCTTATTGTTTTTTGCACATCTTATTCTTTTTTGCACATCTTATTGTTTCTGCACTTTTTTTTATTTCATTGCACATTTTACTCTTATTTCTCTTTTTCTTACCATATGTATGCCCTTGTGTTATGTTACTTTATATAATTTGTATTCTTATTATTTTGCACTGTCCACTGAGCGGACCTGATTCGATTTCATTTCACTTCTAACTATACCCTGTATAACTATTATGTGACAAATAAAGAAACCTTGAACCTTGAACCTTGATCTTGCTAGTACCGGGTTGGACCCCTTTTAGCCTCCAGAACAGCCTTAATTCTTCGTGGCATAGATTTAACAAGGTTTTGGAAACATTCCTCAGAGATTTTGGTCCATATTGACATGATATCATCACGCAGTTGCTGCAGATTTGTCGGCTGCACATCCATGATGTGAATCTCTCGTTCCACCACATCCCAAAGGTGCTCTATTGGATTGAGATCTGGGGACTGTGGAGGCCATTTGAGTAAAGTGAACTCATTGTCATCTTCAAGAAACCAGTCTGAGGTGATTTGAGCTTTGTGACATGGTGCATTATCCTGCTGGAAGTACATCAGAAGATGGTACACTGTAGTCATAAAGGGATGGACGTGGTCAGCAACAATACTCAGGTAGGCTGTGGCGTTTAAACGATGCTCAATTGGTACTAAAGGACCCAAAGTGTGCCAAGAAAATACCCCCCACACCATTACACCACCACCACCAGCCTGAACCGTTGAGACAAGGCAGGATGTATCCATGCTTTCATGTTATTTACGCCAAATTCTGACCCTACCATCTGAATGTCTCAGCAGAAATCAAGACTCATCACGTTTTTCCAATCTTCTATTGTCCAGTTTTGGTGATCCTGTGTGAATTGTATCCTCCGTGTGCTGTTCTTATCTGACAGGAGCGGTACCCGGTGTGGTCTTCTGCTGCTGGAGCCCATCTGCTTCAGGGTTCGACGTGTTGTGTGTTCAGAGATGGTATTCTGCATACCTTGGTTGTAACGAGTGGTTATTTGAGTTACTGTTGCCTTTCTATCATCTCTAACCAGTCTGTCCATTCTCCTCTGACCTCTGACATCAACAAGACATTTTCATTCTTGCTCACTGGCTATTTTCTCTTTTTCAGACCATTCTCTGTAAACCAAATATTTTCCAAATATGAAAAAGTTATTTTTTGCGTAACGTCAAGGGACCCCTGAAGTTACGCAAATGGTGCCCTCTAATCAATTGGCCCTTTCAGAGCTGGGTCCATGAAACCGCTATGCCAAACCAATTTAAATAAGTGGCAAGTGGGATTTATTTACGAAGCTCTCACAGGACCCAAATCGCACGCAGAGTTGCATCAGGAGCCCCAGAGCGACTTGCTAAAGGGACCTGGGACCCCAAAAAGTATTTTCCCTAATTTTTACACTGACTTGACACTGAAGTCAAATGGAGAGGTTTAGAAAAATGCCCAATTTCAGTGAGATGTGCGGCCGGATTTAAAAGGCTTAGGAAGTGGCTAGGGCCCTCAAACTCGGGCGCCCAAATGGGGGGCCCAAGATAGCAGTGCATGCCGAATTGCGAGGCCCAGTGACTTTCCATCTCCGTACGGGAGACGTCCCACTTCCCATTTAAATGTGTAACTATTTCGTGGATGCGCAGCCCCTTTTTTGACCTTTTGACCCCTGAATGAGTTCGTAGGGTCACCAAACTTTTTCGCCCCCTAAACGGACCCCTGATAATACACAAATAGCACCCTCTAGTCGAGCAGCCCTTTCGGTACCGCATCCACAAAAATGCTAGGCCAAACCAATTCAAATAAGTTGCAAGAGGGATTTATTTAGAAAGGTCCCAGGGGCCCCACATTTTGCAATGTGGCTCCTGGGGTCCCCCTGAGTGACATACTGTGGGCCCCTGTTCTTAAAGTGGAAGGAATTTTTGGGGGGCCTTTGCACAAAATTTCTGCTGCAGGAATCTCTGTCTTATAACCACTCAGAGCCTTTTGAGTGATTTTTTTTTAGTCGGGAGAGGAGCTTTTTTTTTTATGTTTCAATGTCTTTGCACTTCGGGGCCATGAGTGAGGGGCCACTGAGAAGCGAGAATCTTGAATCTCGGTGCCCTATGTCCTATGGTCTCCAAACGGGGAATGTCCCTCTCCCCATTTAATCGGGTAACAGTTTCGTGGACGCACAGTCCTTTTTTTGACCTTTTGACTCCTAAAAGAGTTCGTGGGGTCACCAAACTTTTCCAGCCGCTAAAGGGACCCCTGAAGATATACAAATGGCGCCCTCTAGTCGTTCAAACTTTCTGGTGCCGCTTCCATGAAACCGCTAAACCAAACCAATTCAAATAAGTGGCATTTATTTAGAAAGGTCCCAGGGGCCCCAAATTTTGCATCGTGGCTCCTGTTTTTTTTTTTTTGGAAGATCCTACATCTTTGCACTTAGGACCCGTGAGCGATGGGCCCATGAGAAGCGAGAATTTTGAATTTCGGAGCCTATGACCTATGGTCTCCAAATGGGGGATGTCCCTCTCCCCATTTAATCAGGTAATGGTTCCGTGGATGCACGGTCCCTTTTTTGACCTTTTGACTCCTAAAAGAGTTCGTAGGGTCGCCAAACTTTTCTCTCCGCTAAAGGAACCCCTGACGATAGGCAAATGGTGCCCTCTAGTTGATCTTTTAGCGCCATATCCACGAAACCACCTTTTTTAGAAAGGTGCTAGCAGTCCCAAATTTCAAAGGGGGGTTCATGGGGCCCACCGAAGTGCTCCGCCTAGAGCACCAGTCGATCGGAGCGCGTTTGAGAGATATATTGTTTTTTTTTGAAAAATTAACTTTAAATTTTAAACTGAAATTGAAATGTATGACCGTAATTATATAGAAAAATACAGGATTAACAACTATAATGATTTAATATTTGATTTACATCTTGATTTTATTCATATATTAAAACCTTTTTTCTTGTTTCTGTAGAGTATATAAAGAAGGTCAGACTGGAGACCTGCAGCAGGAATCTCTTGAACTAGTGAATGATGAACTACAGAGATTCAGCTCAAAACCAGCATGAAAAACAAATATGATATATTATTTGAGGGAAACAAGCTTCAAGAGAATGAAACCCTCCTGAACAGGATCTACACACAGCTCTACATCATAGAGGGAGAGAGTGAAGGAGTGAATGAAGAACATGAGGTTTTACAGATGGAGAAAACAGCCAGAACACAACACTCACAAGACACTCCAATCTCCTGCAATGACATCTTTAAATCCTCATCTGAACCAGGATCTGAGGAGAAAGACCAGATCAAGACTGTTCTTACTAAAGGCATCGCTGGAATCGGAAAAACCGTCTCTGTACAGAAGTTCATTCTGGACTGGGCCGAGGGAAAAGCCAATCAGGATGTAGATTTCATGTTTGTGCTTTCATTTCGAGAGCTGAACTTGATCCGAGATCATCAGTACAGTCTTCACAGACTTCTGCTGGACTTTCATCCTGAACTTCAAGATCTGAACTCAAAGATTTATGAGCAGTGTAAAGTTGTGTTCATCTTTGATGGTCTGGATGAAAGCAGAATCACACTGATGTTTTCAGACGATCAGAAAGTTTGTGATGTGACTGAGACTTCATCAGTGGATGTGTTGATGTCAAACCTCATGAAAGGAGATCTGCTTCCCTCTGCTCTCATCTGGATAACCTCCAGACCAGCAGCAGCCAATCAGATCCCCTCCAAATACATCAACCGTCTGACAGAAATTCAGGGATTCAATGATCCTCAGAAGGAGGAATATTTCAGGAAGAGAATCAGTGACCAGCGTCAAGCCAGCAGAATCATCTCACACATCAGAAGAGCAAGAAGCCTCCACATCATGTGCCACATCCCCGTCTTCTGCTGGATCTCATCCACTGTGCTTCAGAAGCTCCTGGAAGAAGATCTGAGTGCAGAAATCCCTCAAACTCTGACTGAAATGTACATCCACTTCTTGCTGATTCAGATCAACACGAGGAACCAGAAGTATGAAGAGAGAGATCCAGAGAAACTCCTGCAGTCCAACAGAGAAGTGATTGTGAAACTTGCTGAAGTGGCTTTCAAACAGCTGATGAAGGGCAATGTGATGTTCTATGAGGAGGACCTGATTGAGAGCGGGATAGACGTCACTGATGCCTCAGTGTATTCTGGTATTTGCACTGAGATCTTTAAGCAGGAATCTGTGATTCATCAGAGGAAAGTCTACAGCTTCATTCATCTGAGCGTTCAGGAGTTTCTTGCTGCTTTCTATGTGTTTTACCATTATGTTATGAAACATGTTGATACATTGCATTTTTGTGATGTGATGCATATTATACATTGGGATGCAACAGATAAGGCTCTTGAGAGTAAGAGAGGACACCTGGATCTGTTCCTGCGGTTCCTGCTGGGCGTCTCACTGGAGTCCAATCAGAGACTCTTACAGGATCTACTGACACACACAGAGAACAGCTCAGAGAGCATCAGGAGAACCACACAGTACATTAAAGACAAGATCAAAGATGAACATGGACTCTCCACTGAAAGATCCATCAATCTGTTCCTCTGTCTGCTGGAAGTGAAAGATCAGACTCTGTCCAGAGAGATTCAGGAGTTTGTGAAATCAGACAAACACTCAGAGAAGAAACTCTCTCCTGCTCACTGCTCAACAATCGCCTACATGCTTCAGATATCAGAGGAGCCGCTGGATGAGCTGGACCTCAAGAAATACAACACATCAAATGAGGGGAGAAGAAGACTGATACCAGCTGTGATCAACTGCAGAAAAGCTCTGTGAGTGTGTTCAAAGTTAAGAGACTAAAGGCTTGTTTACACAAAGAATAATAATTATAAAGATAACTATGATTCAAATTAATTTATTTTTCTGTGGAAATATCATTAAAGTTGTGGTATGGCCTCCGCAATTTTTTTTAATTAGAATGATTATTACAATTTTGCCGGTTATGACCTAATTTAACATGAAATCAGACAAAAATATATTATTTTCTCATTGCCAATTAAATAACATTGTTAATCTGAAAGACTATTAATGGGCTCAGACGTTGCTTGTATAAGTATCTTTTTCTGCCGTGAAACTCTTTTGTATTTTCTCTTTCAGTCTTGCTGGCTGTAATCTCACTAGTCAGTCATGTGAAATTGTATCATCAGCTCTACAATCCTCAAACTCTGTCCTGAGAGAGCTGGATCTGAGTAACAATGACCTGCAGGATTCAGGAGTGAAGCTGCTCTCCGATGGACTGAAGAGACCAAACAGTCAGCTGCAGATACTGAGGTGTGTAAAAAAAATGTTGAATGCTCAGTACTTTGTAACTGAAGGTTGAAATGTTCCTTTTTAATTGTGAGTTTTGGAGTCATGTGACATGTTCATGAACCTAGTCGCACTTGAGTAGATGTCCGTAAGTTTGACCACTTTTTGCTGATTTTCTCATTTTATTTTAAGTTTTATTCACCAATAACACTTTGCCAAATGGCACACAATCAGAAACAGCAGAATTTGTAACCGTTGTCTTCTCAGATTAAGAAGTAATCCAAACCACTGACCACAAGTGATATGATGGACAAGATGGTAAACACTGTAGCACAGTTTGAGGACATTCTAAGAACTTAGAGTTGATGGAGATGCAGATCGAGTTTGCTTCTCACATGTCAGCTGTCCAGTCTCTATGCGCTAAATTGGATCTTCTTACAGGGGAAATGAGAGAACTGCAAAAACTGCATAAAAAATTTGTACAGGAAATTCAAATTAGCTGACGTCCTGTTGGGTTTTGGATTTTTTTTTGTAGGTATTGGTGTGTTACATTTGTCTACGAGTTTCGTACATGTATGTGAAATGTAGCTCGAGGGGCACTTCGTTAAAATTGTACAGGTTGTGCTATCAAACCATTTTGCCTATTTCGTAATTCTGAAAGCCATACCAGATGCAAATTTTCGCAATCTCTGTTGCGTGTGCAAATTTTTATTTTTTTGGCATGTTTAGGTCCTCAAAAATGTGATTAATTTTGGAGAACAAAAAGAAAAGGACAAAAAAAAAAATCACATGTACATAAATAATCACAGCATTGGCTCAATACTTTATTGAAGCACCTTTGGCACCAATTAGATCTTCAAATCTTTTTGGGTTTGATGAGACAAGCTTTGCACATCATTATTTGGCAACTATCTGCCATTCTTCTCCTCACCTCCTCACCTCTCAAGCTCTGTCACGTTGGATGAGGGCAGACGCATATTTTCAGGTTTCTTCATAAATATTTGATTGGGTTCAATTCCAGGCTCTGGCTGGACCACTCAAGGACATTCACAGAGTTGTCTATAATTAACTCATTGTCCTGTGAAGATGAACCTTCTGCCCAGCCTGGGGTTCTGAATGCTCTGGACTTGGTTTTCATTAAGGCTAATCTCAATATTTTGGTGCATTGAGATTTTCTTCTACTTCTACTACCAGCACACTTTACTTTTGGGATGGTACTCTGCAGGTGATGAGCAGAGCTGGTTTCCTTTAAACATGATGCTTATAATCGAGGTTCATCAAACCAGATAATCTTGTTTATCAGAGTTTGAGGGTCCTTTAGGTGCTGTTTTGCAAATTCCAAGTGTGTTTTCGTGCGTCTTCACTGAGGGGAGGATTGAGTTTGGCCACACCACCATAAAGACCAGTGGAGTGTTGCAGTGATGTTTGTCCTTCTGTAGGTTTCTCCTGTCTCCACATATGATCATGGAGCTCAACTAGAGTGACCATCAGCTTCTTGGTCACCACACTAACCAAAGCCCTTCTCCATCAATTTTTCAGTTTGGCCAGGAGTCCTGGTAATTTCAAACTTCTTCCGCTAAGGATAACGGAGACTACACGCTTCTGTGAACCTTCAATGCTGCAGAGATGTTTCTGTGCCCTTCCCCAGATCTGTGCCTCAAAACAATCCTGTCTCGGCGGTCTACAGACAATTCTTTGGACTTCATGGCTTGGTTTGTGCTCTGACATGCACTGTTAACTGTGTGACCTTATATAGACCGGTGTGTGCTTTTCCAAATCATGTCCAATCAACTGAATTTACCACAGGTGGACTCCAATCAAGTTGCAAAAACATCTCAAGGATCATTTGTGGAAACAGGATGCACCCAGGGCCTAAAATGTACACTCGCCAAGCTCCAAATGCGAGTAAAAATCGGCGTTGGCGAGTATGTTTAACAGTGTCAGTTGCCAGTTGGCAGGTATAAGTTTTAGGAAATATAACAAATGCAATGTAGTGAGAACAACAGCCAGTTTTTAAAGAGATTTGCTGTTTCTGACATAAGGGAATACAATAATATTTTCAGAAGACAAGATCATTGTGATTAGCTGTTCTGTCATAAGCGACATTAGTGAATCAAATAATATAATTAAAAATGGGCTGATAAGGTCTGAGCACTGTGATGGCCAACATGTCCCTAGTAATAATAGTCCCTCTAATAACTTTTACCTGAGAAGATATTTATTCTTCATTTCGAAAGATAAACCTTTGCCTGTCTTTTGATTCAGGATTTGTATCTTGAATCACATACACAATTATACAGAATATAATCAGCAGTGAAATGTAAGTCAGGTCCGCTCCATGGACAGTGCAATTATATGGAATACAATCACAAAGAGAATATACATACATATAGGTATGGGAATAAAATGAAGTAAAAATAAAGAATAAGAATAAAATATCAAATAAAATGTGCAATAAATTAAAATGTACAGGACAGTATACTGTAGGTTTAATAAATAATATAAGCAGGAATGTGCAAGAAGAATGTGCAAACAGGTTGTACAGGGTATTTATATAGCAGCAATACAGATGGTGGAGAATAATGAATAACTTACTGATTATTAAGTGTTTATTAAAGTGAGTCATGTAAATGTTATTAGACTGAGTTTGAGTTTAGGAGCCTGATGGCCTGAGGGAAGAAGCTCCTCCTCAGTCTCTCAGTCTTTGCCATCATGCTCCTGTAGCGCCTGCCAGATGGCAGTAAACAGAAGAGATGGTTGCCGGGGTGATTTGAGTCCTTGATGATTTTAGCAGCTCTGCTTTTACAGCGTTTGAGGTAGATGTCCTGCAGAGAGGGAAGAGCAGACCCTGAGATGCGCTCAGCTAAACGCACGACTCTCTGTAGAGCTTTGCAGTCCAGATTGGAGCCGTTTCCAGCCTGCTCTAAACTGTTAACATTGGTGTGGAAAAAATTTGCACCACATATGCACTGCAAACTGAGTATGTGTGAAACAAGCGTAAAACGATGCTGCAAACTGCTCCATTTGCCGAAAACACCCTAAGGACATGAATATCAAAGTTTTTTAGGGACAAAAAAAAGATAAAGCGATAGATCTGTTTTTTTTTCTTCTTGTAAGTGAAGTAAAGGACAAATTAAAAACGTTGTAAATCTGTTTAGTCATTGTAATAGTAATGACGGCCTGTTTTTGCAAAAAGAGTTTCATGGCCGGTAAAACATTTTTCGCCGGCAAATTGTATCACATCACTGGCCATTGGCAGGTGCGGCAAAAAGGAATTTTTAGGCCCTTGATGCACCTGAGCTCAATTTTGAGTGTCATGGCAAAGGCTGTGAATACTTATGTACATGTCATTTTTTCATTTTTTTTAAATACATTTCAAAGATTTTAAACAAGCTTCTTTCACATTGTCATTATGGGGTATTGTTTGTAGAGGAAAATAATGAATTTATTCTATTTCGGATAAAGCTGTAGCATAACAAAATGTGGGAAAAGTGAAGAAATGTGAATACTTTCCAGATGCATTGTACTTATTTAAAAACAAACCCCTTTGCTCTCTTTCCTTAACCTCTCGTTGTCTAGCTAGTTTTTGCTCTGAACAATGCCTGAAATATTGTATTACAAGCTCTTCCTGTGACTATTTTCCTCTTTATAATGTATCGCTTATTGTATTTCTCAATTGGAAATCGCTTTGGATAAAAGCATCTGCTAAATGAATAAATGTAAATGTATTTTACTTATATTTTTAATGTCTCATTTAACCTCCTGATTTGTAGATTATGTGACTTTGTGTATGTCTGTCTGTGTTTGTAGGTTGTCTGGCTGTATGGTGACAGAGGAAGGCTGTGGTTATTTGTCTTCAGCTCTGAGTTCAAACCCCTCACACCTGAGAGAGCTGGATCTGAGCTACAATCACCCAGGACCATCAGGAGTCCAGCTGCTCAAACACAAACAGGAGGATCCAAACTATAAACTGGAGAAACTCAAGTATGTGTTTAGTTACTTTGTCTTGGTCTGGTAAAACATGATCTGCTTATCATCTGTCATTTTTTATTTGTCTCTTTTTCTAGTTTGGATCATGGAAGCCATATTAGAATAAGACTAGGACTGAAAAAATGTAGGACTATTCTCTCTTATATACATACTAACACACACACTCTCTCTCTCTCTCACTCTCTCTCTCTCACACTCACACTCACACTCACACTCACACACACACAGACACAGTTGTAGAAGTGTAAAATTGTCTAATCTATCTTCTTATGTTCAGATGCCTGTGATCTCACGCTGGATCCAAACACAGCACACACTCAACTCATCCTGTCTGCAGACAACAGAAATGTGACACGAGTGGAAGAGAAGCAGCTGTATCCTGATCATTCAGAAAGATTTGAGAACAATAAGCAGGTTCTGTGTGTTGAGAGACTGACTGGACGCTGTTACTGGGAGGCTGAATGGAGTGTACACAAAGCCGATATTGCAGTGACATATAAAAAAATCAACAGAAAAGGAGTGAGCGACTCTTGGTTTGGATACAGTGACAGTTCCTGGAGTCTTTTCTGCACTGGTAATGGATTCCATGTCTGGCACAATAATACAAGCACATACATTGCTTCCCCTTCAACCCCTTCTAAGAGAGTAGGAGTGTATCTGGACTGGTTAGCTGGCTCTCTGTCCTTCTACAGCGTCTCTGATACACACACACTCACACACTTACACACATTCAACACCACATTCACTGAACCCCTCTACGCTGGGTTTAAAGCTTATGATGATTCAGTGTCTCTGTGTCAGATAAAATAACCTACTGTGAGGAACCACAGAAACATCACACTTAAAAGTGTGTAGTGTTTTGTCTCTGCTTTTAGCTCATCTACTGTACAAGCTACTACATTTACATTTAGTCATTTTGCAGACGCTTTTATCCAAAGCGACTTACTATTGGGGAATACATAAAGCGATTAATCTTGAAGAGGAAAACAGACAGAGCAAGTGCTCGTAACACCAAGTCTCAGGCATTGTTCAAATAAATACAAGCTTTCAAGGGAAGGAGAGAAAGATACAGAGAAAGATAAATAGTTAGAAAAAGACAAAATAATTTTTTTTTAGGATTAAGTCAAGTAGTGTCGAAAGAGATGAGTTTTCAGGTGTTGCTTGAAGATCGACAGGGATGGTGAACGAAAATGTTCTGGAGAGTGATTTTGAGCCTCTCTGTGATGTACCACGAGGCGTCGCTCACTAGCAGATCTCAGACTTCTGGAGGAGATGTAGATTCGTAATAGTGAGTGGAAGTAGGCGGGGCTTCTGGAGGGGATGTAGATTCGTAATAGTGAGTGGAAGTAGGAGGGGCTTCTGGAGGGGATGTAGATTCGTAATAGTGAGTGGAAGTAGGAGGGGCTTCTGGAGGGGATGTAGATTCGTAATAGTGAGTGGAAGTAGGCGGGGCTTCTGGAGGGGATGTAGATTCGTAATAGCGAGTGGAAGTAGGCGGGGCTTCTGGAGGGGATGTAGATTCGTAATAGTGAGTGGAAGTAGGCAGGGCTTCTGGAGGGGATGTAGATTCGTAATAGTGAGTGGAAGTAGGCGGGGCTTCTGGAGGAGATGTAGATTCGTAATAGTGAGTGGAAGTCGGCGGGGCTTCTGGAGGGGATGTAGATTCGTAATAGTGAGTGGAAGTAGGCGGGGCTTCTGGAGGGGATGTAGATTCGTAATAGTGAGTGGAAGTAGGCGGGGCTTCTGGAGGGGATGTAGATTCGTAATAGTGAGTGGAAGTAGGCGGGGCTTCTGGAGGGGATGTAGATTCGTAATAGTGAGTGGAAGTAGGCGGGGCTTCTGGAGGGGATGTAGATTCGTAATAGTGAGTGGAAGTAGGCGGGGCTTCTGGAGGGGATGTCGATTCGTAATAGTGAGTGGAAGTAGGCGGGGCTTCTGGAGGGGATGTCGATTCGTAATAGTGAGTGGAAGTAGGAGGGGCTTCTGGAGGGGATGTAGATTCGTAATAGTGAGTGGATGTAGGAGGGGCTTCTGGAGGGGATGTAGATTCGTAATAGTGAGTGGAAGTAGGTGGGGCTTCTGGAGGGGATGTAGATTCGTAATAGTGAGTGGAAGTAGACAGGGCTTCTGGAGGGGATGTAGATTCGTAATAGTGAGTGGAAGTAGACAGGGCTTCTGGAGGGGATGTAGATTCGTAATAGTGAGTGGAAGTAGGCAGGGCTTCTGGAGGGAATGTAGATTCGCAATAGTGAGTGGAAGTAGGTGGGTGCTGAGCCTGTGGTTGTTCTATATGCAAGCAGAGGATCTGATGATTGACAGTGTCAAACGCGGCAGACATATCCAGCAGAATGAGGACTGATGATTTGGAGTCGGCTTTAGCGATTCGCAGGGATTCAGTGACTGAGAGTAGCGCAGTCTCAGTTGAATGGCCACTCCTGAAACCTGACTGTTTAGCGTCCAGTTTGTTGTTCTGTGAAAGAAACAATGAGACCTGGTTGAATACAACTCGTTCAAGTGTTTTGGCTATGAATGGAAGGAGAGAGACCGGTCTGTAGTTTTCTATAAGAGAAGTGTTTAATGTAGGTTTTTTGAGCAGTGGAGTTACCCGAGCCTGCTTGAATGAAGTGGGGAAGATGCCTGTGAGGAGAGATGTGTTGATGATGTGTGTGAGTGCTGGTAAGAGTGTAGGAGAGATTGCTTGGAGAAGGTGTGAAGGGATTGGGTCTAGAGGACATGTTGTAGGATGGCTGGAGAGGAGAAGTTTGGATACTTCCGACTCAGTGAGGGGACAGAAGGAGAAGATGGGTGTTTGAGCAGTGGATCTAGTTGGTTGGAGGTCCTGTGTGAGTGGAGGTGAAAACTGACTGCTGATTGCTTTAGTTTTCTCTGTAAAAAAAGTTGCAAAGTGGGTGGGAGGTGGTGAAGGCGGACAGAGGAGAGAATTAAATGTTCTGAAGAGATTACGCATATCTGGAGCGATGTTGATCTTATTATGAAAATGTGACGATTTGGCAGTATGGACTTCAGCGGAAAAAGATGAAAGCAAGGATTGATACCTACTCAGGTCCAACGGGTCATTTGATTTTTTTGCCATTTTCTCTCTGCCGCTCGGAGTCTGGTCCGATGTTCACGAAGAACATCAGATAACCAGGGGTTAGAAGGGGCAGTCCGTGCTGGCCTGGAGGAGAGAGGACAAATGTCGTCTAGACAAGAGTTTAAGGTAGAGCATAAAGTGTCAGTAGCTGCATTCACATCCAGAGATGAGAAATTTGTAGGTGAGGGAAGAGAGGAGGATACTACAGAGGAAAGATGGGAGGGAGAAAGGGAGCGTAGGTTTCGTCTAAAAGTAACTGGTAAGGGGGTTGCTGGCACCCGGGTAGCAAAGTGTAATGTAAATTTAATGAAGAAATTATCAGAGATATGTAGTGGTTGTACCAGAATGTTATCTGCAGTACAATTGCGTGTGTAAATTAAATCAAGTTGGTTGCCTGATTTGTGAGTGCTAGTAGTGGTAAGGCGTTTGAGATCAAATGATGCTAGAAGTGAATGGAAGTCTGTAGCATAAGGCTTTTCTAGATGAATGTTGAAATCGCCAAAAACTAAGATTGGAGTGCCGCCCTCCATGAAAGAGGACAGCAACCCATCCAGCTCCTCTAGGAAGGTGGCTAGAATGTAAGTGCAATCAAAAATATAAACCTCAACGAAAATGCAGACTAAAAATAGGTAGGAAACGAAGTATTCCTTCCTAGGAGCAAGTATATAATTTAACAACAGATCTATGAACAAGTATTACTGACACTTACAAGCTGCGTCTGTCTCTTCTGGTGACTAATCGGCTTCTCCCGATTACTATTCATCTAAACTTTGACCAAATACCTTTTCACTATTTGTTTGTTTTAAAAAATACTATACAAAATGTTTCAATGTCTGCAGAAACATTCTGGGTTCTTAATTTGCTGTGATCTTATAAAAGCTACTGTAGATGTGGTCAGTTTCAGAAGATCCAAAGTCTCCGTTTCATCCTTCTGGATAGGACATTTTAGGTAAATGTGTCTTTTTTTTCTGTGTTCAGTTTGTTCAATAAATATTGATCAATATTTATTATTAATTTAAATTAAATTATATTAAATTATCTTCTTCCACTTCTAGAGTTTTTCTAGACTGTTTTTTGTTGTGTAGTCATTTTCAGCTCACTGTTTAACACTATTGTTTAAAGAGGTCATATGATGTTGCTAAAGATAACATTATTTGGTGTAATGCAATGTGTTTATGCAGTTCGAGGTAAAGAAAAACACATTATTTTCCACATACTGTACATTATTGTTGCTCCTCTATGCTGCGCCTTTCTGAGAAGTTCTGTAGAAGCAAAGTGTGCTCTGATTGGCCAGCTATCCAGTGCGTTGTGATTGGCCGAATACCTCAAGCGTGTGATGGAGATGTTACGCACCTACCCATGTTGTGGTGCTGTGTCCCGGCCTTTTTACAGTATATGGTCCCGGTGCGCCGAGACTAAAACAATAAAACCCGCTATAAACAAGGCATTTGTTGCATTGAGGACAAATTGACTGATTATAATGGCTCATACAGTCTTTTTATGCGTTGCGCTGCGCCACTTAAACACAAGACCATGTCTGCATTGGTGATCGTAGAAACGCCAAACAAGCACTACTCTACACTGCTCAACTTGCGTTTGAATAGTCAGTAGCCAATTCTTTAAATATCGAAACGTACTTACGCTGACTAACGTGACTGAGTCAGAAGCACCAGACTGTCCTTGCGACGTTGCAATTGCCCCACTTTATAGTGTTCACAGCCATTCATAGTGTTCACATTGTAGGCTACTCTCCTGCCAGGTTCAGGAAATAGTACTCTGTAAAATGCGCTGCACACACTTGAATATTTGCTTGGTACTGTTCTGAAGCAGTGTTGTAAATATTACTTAACCACTGATTTTTAGTTGTGTACTCATTTGGAAGTTTCAAACAAATTACTTTCGCCACGAAACACACAGTGTCCTCACGACATGGCGGCGGCAGCAACAATATAATATCCACGTCAGCGCTAATTATGTTCGAAGTCGGAGATCACAAAAAATAATGTTAAAGAGGTGTGTGAACTTGCAAACATGATGTCAGACACTGTAATATTCTCTGGCCAGCTCCCTGCTTACCGGGGCGATGAGATTCATAGCAGACTGTCGTCACTCAATGGCTGGAGATCTAAGTGGTGCCTGCAGAATAACATAGGTTTTATAGACAATTGGACAAGTTTTTTGGGAAGACCTGACCTGTTGAAAAGAGATGGTCTTCGTCCCTCCTGGGGTGGTGCCGCTCTTCTCTCTAGAAATATGGCACATAGTCATAGAGTTCATACTTCGTACTCAGTTAAAGGCATTTCATTATTGAATTCAGTGATGTCATCGTCCAGCTCAGTTCAGTTTTAATAGTATCTTTGCAATCAAGTCGGTGATATCGCTGGAGATGAAGTGTCCCCAACTAAGCAAGCCAGAGGAACCCAAACTCCATCGGTGACAGAATGGAGAAAAAGCCTTGGGAGAAACCAGGCTCAGTCGGGGGGCAGTTCTCCTCCGGCCAGACGAATCAGTAGTTTGTTCCAACTTTAGCAAAGTCAGATTGTAAGGGCTCCACTGGTTCCAGTGGTCTTTCCCCGATGGCTGTCTAGGTGACAAGGTCCTCACTGGAGATCTGTCTCTGGGGCTCATCTAGGTGACGTTCAGAGCTGTAGAGGTCGTCCCTAGGTGCTGATTCACCATCTGATCTGGATACGGACTGGATCTGGTGACTGCAGTGATCATCTGATCTGGATACGGACTGGATCTGGTGGCTGCAGTGATCATCTGATCTGGATACGGACCGGATCTGGTGACTGCAGTGATCGTCTGATCTGGATACGGACCGGATCTGGTGACTGCAGTGATCGTCTGATCTGGATACGGACCGGATCTGGTGACTGCAGTGACCATCTGATCTGGATACGGACCGGATCTGGTGACTGCAGTGATCATCTGATCTGGATACGGACCGGATCTGGTGACTGCAGTGACCATCTGATCTGGATACGGACCGGATCTGGTGACTGCAGTGATCATCTGATCTGGATACGGACCGGATCTGGTGACTGCAGTGATCATCTGATCTGGATACGGACTGGATCTGGTGACTGCAGTGATCATCTGATCTGGATACTGACTGGATCTGGTGACTGCAGTGATCATCTGATCTGGATACGGACTGGATCTGGTGACTGCAGTGATCATCTGATCTGGATACGGACTGGATCTGGTGACTGCAGTGATCATCTGATCTGGATACGGACTGGATCTGGTGACTGCAGTGATCATCTGATCTGGATACGGACTGAATCTGGTGACTGCAGTGATCATCTGATCTGGATACGGACTGAATCTGGTGACTGCAGTGATCATCTGATCTGGATACAAGCTGTATCGGGTGGCTACGGTGACCTCGGAATAAGAAAGAAACAGACTATTATTAGCTTAGATGTCAATCTTCTTACTATGTAACAAGTACATTGTGTTTTATGGGAAGTGTTCCCAGTTCCGGTTGACCTAATTAATACAGCCTAACAATCCTTTAACGGATTTGAATATTAGAAGCGTATTAGTGTGTTAAGTGTACGCCAGGTCAAAGAGATGGGTCTTTAATCTAGATTTAAAATGACAGAGTGTGTCTGCCTCCCAAACAGTGTTAGGAAGATTGTTCCAGAGTTTGGGCGCTAAATAGAAAAAGGATCTGCTGCCGGCAGTTGATTTTGATATTCTAGATATTATCAAATGGCCAGAGTTTTGAGATCGTAGCAGATGTGGAGGACTATAATGAGATAAGAGCTTGCTTCAAGTCACTTTTACACCGAAACGTCTGAGCCTGAAGCTCAGCAGATCTCCATCTCAATGACGCTCAATGTTGTTTATTGGAACCCATGATATTTTAATCTATGAATTATAACCACGTTTAGTAGATTACGTTAGTATATGTACTCTGTGAATGCCAGATACTTGATATTTGATGTTGGGTGAAAGCTTGTTTTATTAGCAATAACTTGGTGTGAATGAAATGTTGATTTTCGGTATCATACGCATGATTACAACACTTTATAGAAGTATAAACGAAATCTTTTTGGACATTTTCTCCACGTGATAAATTGAACAGCATGTTAATTTATGCACGAAAAGGAACCGTCTGAGGCGGGGCTAAGACTTGCAACAACCTCTGATTGGAAGACAGCGCTGTGGGACAGACCAACTCGGCTCAGTCAAAACCCCAAAGTCCAAACAGATACAGGGTTATTTCGCCTTCATTTGATCGCGCTCCAGCTTGCACTCACTCGCCACACCATCATGCAATTGTGCCATCCCAAACTCAAAAATTTCGTTGAAACCTTGTGACTCGGCCATGACAATCGTCAGAGCTTAAAGTCTTTGCAAACAGATTATCTGAAGAACAAGCACTTCACTCACAAGGAACCAGGAAACAACCAATCACCGTGGACTTTCTCAAAAGGATGTCATCCAACGACCCATCGCCAGCCAACCTGCAGCCCCGGGATTCCCTCAGGCAAGCCATTGAGGAAGCCCACTGTCAGATGGAATGACAATTAGAATTAACTCTTATTTTATTCAGAGAGAATCAAATAGCAATCGGATCTTAACGATCTGGTTCTGTTCTGTAAAGGGTACACTGAGAATGAGATGCATAATGTTGTACAGACCTATTAGGAATGAGATGTTGTACGGACCTATGAGGAGGTGACAATGTTTTCATGATGTCAGTTCCGGAGTAAAGATTCAACAGAAGGCATTACATGTGTCCATCTCGTTATTACAGCATAATGTATGCAACAGGTTGAGACTGATTAAAAAAAAAAAAATCACTTGTAGCTTACACTTAATCGACTAGACGTCCAGCGTCGTATCAGATTTATACAACAGTTTGTTCTGGTTCTCAAATCTGATTGTTGAGAACCGTGAGATATTGTACTGGTAGCGCTACAGGAACGCCCTTTCACAATGTTGTATCACTCCGCTTGTTCTAGCCAGGTCTATCTACGTTTTGTCGATCTAGTGTCATGGCAGACGCTCAAATCCACTATAATTTAAAAATAATAGGGTTTTGTGTCACGGAATGCAGTTTTAAGGATTTTTTAGGCGAGGATGAGCTTGCTTGGACTTAAAAGATGGTCTATTTTAACATTTTCTTCAACGTTTTCGGTGACAGGATCTCCAGCGGTTCAGCGACAGTTCAGCACTCATTATACCCGCAGAGAGCGCCTCACCGCGGCCATATATTCTGGAATTTACCGCTGGCTGTAATGTGTATATATAGTGGTTAAACACCAGATATAATTCGTGTTGGGTAAATCTAACAGCCAGTCTTTGGTCTCCTTAAACTATTATTTGTTCCAGAACAAATAATTTTGGCAAAAGTTTATCATGTTTATGTAAATTCAATGCTGTATATCGCAGTGCCTTTGCTTACGGTTGATTGAATTGCCTAGCAACTTTTATGATTGCTGTTGTTGTTTATTAATTGATTATTCCATTATTAGTATTCTATATAAATAATAATAGTATTCGATTAGTGTTTAGTACTGAGACATGGTGTGTGTGTTCGTGATTGTGATTTTAGTTACATTGTTCCGTCTTTAGATGGCAATGTAATTAAGTTCTTAGATCGGGAAGAAGGAGGCGGGAACCGGCGAACATTCAAACACTTTAATTATAAAACAAACCAACATAAAATAAGAGCAGCAGCCTCTCACGGACGACTGCCGCACACAAAACACAAACTAAAATCCAGGCCTGGTCCTCTCTCGTCTTTCACTGTCATCACTCCTCCTTTTATTCCTTCCGAAGCTCCTCCGTGGGACTTGAGACCGGTGAGTGGCGCAGGTGTCGTTCGTTATCATTTACTCCACCAGCCTTGCTCCGGTTCCACGGCTCTCGGCCCCGCCCCACTCGTCACAGGCGACAACAGACTGTTTTTATGAGTCAGCGCTGCAGTAAATACTTTTTTCTTTGAAAAATAAACGCTTTTCTAAACAGAAGTTATTTTTACTTATAACAACAGCTTAACCCAGCTAACAAATGCACAGAGGAGCGCTGTCATCAGAAATCATTGAAGGATATTGACGTTAAGACAAAGATAACGCTTTCTACAGTGGACATTTAAACATAATTGTAAGTAATGTTAGGAGAATGACTTATTATTTTACATAATACAGCAAGCTTTTACTACAGTAATACAATACGTTTTCAATGAAGCAACTCAATGTTCCTTCGTTACTATTTCTAAAGTGACGATTTTGGATTAGTAGCGGAGGCTTGGGCTCAGCTGTTAAACTGTCAACTTTAGATTTGAGTCCATGGCGGAAGAAAGTAGTTCTGCACAAAAGAGGGATTTTAAAGATACACAGTTGTTGTTTCTAAATTATTTACATACTTTTACCGTTGAACTGTTGTATAAATGCAATATCACACTGGTAGATGTGAGATATGACTATATATCGCCACGGCTGTGATTACCTACGGCCGAATCACAGCCGTGGCGATATACAGCCATATCTCTCTTCTACTCGTGTGATATTGTCATTAATGCTTGTATTGTAAGTTTATAGTCTCTACACAACTGCTTGGCTCCTTAAATGTTTCAAAACCAGCTAATTTCAAGATGCTGACGTCACGTCTGGTCGTCACGTGGGTCACCCGCAGTGTAAGATGCTCAAAGCTCAAGATGTTCGGTTTGACATTCGATCAGTCGTTCGAACGTTTGATTTCGGCATGGAGTGCGCGCCATACTCAGCGGCGGTACGGCGGACATAGCTGAGAAAGGATTTTTTTTCCATTTTGTGTCTGGAGAACATACATGTGGACAAACATCTGGAAATGATTAGGCCTACTGTTGATATACTATTTATTAGCTGTACTTCTGGTCTACCCAATAGGTTTTAAGTTTAGATGGTCACTAGAAAACCAGGAGTTGGCATTACAAATATATATCTAAATATATAAATGACCCAAGGTATGAAGGTCAACAAATGTTGATGTTTATTTTATAAATCTCAGAATTACTAGTAATTTGTCATCAAGTAGGGTTTACTGTTTGAGTGTATATAAAAATTTATGTAGAACATCCTCTCTCTCTCTAGTATTAGTTTTTGTTAACATGTCTGTACTGGGACTTGTCTGTATAACACTGGGACTGGGGCTAGTAACAAATTATTTTTCTCCTAAATCATTGAACCAACCTGCTATGATTTCATATCAGGATATGTTTCCCCTAATTTATATTTACAGAAAAATGCAGGTTTTGATGGCAGCTGTCAATCTGTAGCCCACCACTACAGTCAGGGTGAATTTCCATTTGGTGAAAATCAGCAAGGTGACGCTTTTATATGCATTTTTGTTAAAAAGTCCATAGCCATGCATAATGTAATTGAAATTCTTGTTTCTTGTTGTTGTATTTGTTGTAAGCCTCAACAAGTATTAAGTTTATATAGTTATATTAGGTTAAATTAAGTTTTATTTTGTGTCTGTAGAGTTTATACTCTTAAAATAAGTAAACTTTTCAAATTCATCCTAAAACTTGACATACAATCCACAAAAGTGCTCCAAATTGTGAGCGTTTTGCTGATATTTTTATTTATTTACATTTGTTTGACGCTTCACAAGCAAAATGCCTGTAACAGAGGTAAACCTGCTGACAACATCTTACTATGGCTACTAAGTCAAACAGAATACTGAGATACTGAGATACTGACGGTATTGATTCCAAATAATTGAATTCTTCTTAATTAAATTAAGTGCAGTCACTTAAGTGAGCCTAGACCTGCAGCTCAACAATAATCAGAACAAAAAAAGATATTATTTTCTGTAAAAAAAAATGCAGTCACTTACAGTGAGCCTAAATCTGCAGCTCAATAATCAAAAACATAATCAAAACAATTTATGTAAAAAAACTATTAAAAGCAGTCATTAAACCTGCAGCTCAACAAGGTTTTTTAGGACATGCTCACTTTCTACACATTCATCTTTCAGTCCAACTTATGATGCAGAAATGTTAATCTTTCCCGGATTAGGTTTGGAGCGGTGAGGTACGAGGATGTGTGCACATACACATAAGGAGAGAGAGAGCGTGAGTGTGACACACACACACACACACACACACACACACACACACACACACACACACACACACACAGTCTCTCTCCACAGGGGGGTCACATAGGCCCCATAACAACCAATCCCAAAGTTGGTGAGATATTCATTAAAGCTCCATACATTTGTATTTTTTGTTTTCTTACCACCTGCTTCTGCAACATGTGTGTTACATTCCCGCAAACATCCTAATATTGTAAATAATTTCCGAGCATCGTGGAGCCGCTGTAAATATTTACATATATTCGCATATTGCGCATCATTGAAATCGCTTTTGAAGGAGAGCTGGCATCGTTCACTTTCACTTTCGATTTTGTGATCACACGCACTCTGTGTACACACAATGTGCATAACAGTGACTGTAAAATATGTATTTTAGGTATGGAAATGACATATGCACTACCAATCAAATGTTTTTGATCAGTGATATTTTTTATGTTTTTCAAAGAACTTCTGTTCAAGTCTGCATTTATTTGATCCAAAATGCAACAAAAACAATAATATTGTGAAATTGTTTTACTATTTAAAATAATTTTTTTCTATTTGAATGTGTTAAACTGTAATTTATTTCTGTGATCATATCTGTATTTTCAGCATCATTACTGCAGTCTTCAGTGTCACATGATCTTCAGAAATCATAATAATATGCTGATTTGCTGTTCAAAAACATGTATTATTATTATTATTATTATTATTAACCAGGATTCCTTGACAAGTAAAAAGATTCAAAGATCAGCATTTTTCTGAAAAAAAAAACATTCAAAAGCTTGGAGTCAGGGGATGGGGAGAAAGTATAGAAATTGATACTTTTATTTAGCAAGGATGCTTTAAATTGATCAAAAGTGATGATAAAGACATTTATAATGTTACAAAATATTTATATTTCAGATAAATGCTGCTCTTCTGAATTTCCAAAGAAACCTTAAATAAAATCTAGTCAGCTGTTTTCAACATATTAATATTAATAATAATAAATGTTTTTGAGCAGCAAATCAGAATATTAGAATGATTTGAAGGCTCATGTGACTGGAGTAATGATGCTAAAAATTAAGCTTTGAAATCACAGCAATAAATTACATTATAACATATATTCAAATAGAAAGCAGTTCATTTAAATTATTACAATTTCACAATAAACCCCCCTCGTGGAATATCACTTGGCTAACCCTTCATCTCATATCTGGAGCCAGGCCTGGGCAGGAGGCTTAAAAGCATAGACGTGATACCAGCTAAAAAAAACGCAGAAACGGTATAACAGAATTTCTTTGTGGTTTGAAACCATGACTTTTCCAAACCGCGGTATACATTTAAACCGGTTATCGTCCCATGCCTACTTGGTTCCCTAAGTTTCTAACCAAGAATTTTGTTGGTGAAAGTTAAATTGCTGTCTTTAAAACTAATTGAAAAAAAAATGTAAATGCATACTAGTAACAGATGACAAGAAGTAATGTAATTGCATAGTCGCCAAGTTATCATAAAACATTAATGTATGTACTGTATGTGAAACCAGGCTAAAATCTAATTCTGGGTTCTTGACAGCACCTATACATTTCACTATGATTTCAATATTTTAAATGGCCTTACTCAAGCAGATTTTCAATATATCAAGGTTTTTTAGTGATGAATATTGTATAATGTTATTTACATTATGTAGGTGATTGTATGTTGAAAACAGTCCATCACAAAAATACTTCAATGGAAGGGTCATGTATGTAGTTATAAGTATTAGGCTACATGTAACTGGATGCTTCCTTTCAATGTCGATTCCTTATTCATTGCTGTATTTTAGTCAGTTTTTTTGGCTTATTAATTCGAATACTGTAGAGCTGCTGTGCAATGGAAACCAATTTTCTACGTATTTCCCTTGATGTCATGCTGGTTTGCAGTGGGGCAGTCGTGGCTCTAGTGGATAGAGCGTTGGACTTGTACCCGAGGTTGTGCAGGGCTCTATGGTGCGACCAATTTCTCAAGGGTGCGACTACAAAAAATCTGAGGGCGCACCTGTGCGACCAGCTGTTCGAGAAAAAAAAAAGTCTCCGTGACACTGAGTCTCCCTGTGCTTCTACAACAGACACATATTAGGCTCATATCGTGGTCTAAACCAATCAGAGATAGTGAAGGGCGAACCCCAAACTTTTGTCTGTGATGCATTTTTGCTATTCCCAAATCAGAAGTCCGAGTGTGTGTGTGTGTGTGTGTGTGTGTGTGTGTGTCTGCGTGTGTGTGTCTGCGTGTGTGTGTGTGCGTGCGTGCGTGTGTGTGTGTGTGTGTGTGTGTGTGTGTGTGTGTGTGTGTGTGTGTGTGCCAGCGCGGCGCACTCCAAAACAGACAAGCAAAGTACCTACACTTTGAGCTTCGGACGCGTCCAAACGATCAAATACACACAAAGCATGTAAAAACGGCCAGCTTGGAGAGTACTCACCTAAACACAGTTTATATCTTAAAGTGAACGAGAACAGTTGGGAGAAAATTGTGTGTAAATATTTTGTTTTAGTGACAGATTTGTGCTTCATCAATGTTAATTAACAAACAAAATGCAAAGAGAAAATCCCCCACAGCTCTTAATCTGAATAAAGTAATAGCTTTAATAAGCATTAATCTATCAATATATACAGTGAAAACTTTGCAGTGTTCATTTATATTTGATCACTTTCAGATTTATTTTGTAGCTATTACTTATCTGAACATTAATGTTAGTAGACCATCATAGATAAATGAAAGCACTGTGTTTTTTTTCATGTCATTTGTACACTTGTTTTATGGTATGACAAATGGTATATTTGTCAGTTTGTTTAACTTTGTTTCTTTTTTTCATGTTCTTACTCTATCTTATCTTATCTTATGTATATAAAACACTAAAAATGCCTGCACACTGGTGCATTTACAAATTGATGTTTTATATTTATTTAATTAAATATTTATTTAATATTTCAGAATATAAAGCCATGTTAATTAAGCTGCTAATCTATCAGGGGCGCAGGAGGGTGTTTTATGTAGGGGGTGCTGTAGGGGGGGGGGGGGATATATTACTCTTACCTTTTATGAGAAAAAAATCACACGGCGTATTTTAAGTTGTTTTTACTGTAAGAAAAAAATCCTCCATGTCCTGTAAAGCTCGCTTCAGCTTCCACTCTCCACACAAACTGTTGGATATTGCACATTTATATAGGTTAAACATTGAAACTAACACTGTGATATGCTTGAACTGTTTATAGGCCTATCTATCGATTTTAATTTAGTCAAGTCGTGATGATTTGATAAGGCTAAATATAGGCGATCAACTCTGATGCTGGCCGCTTGGTCGTTGCTTAAAAGAAAAAAAAACATTTAACGAACAAAAAATGCTCCCAAGGTTTTTCTAAATTAACTTAATGAAGAAAAAAAAAACGAAACATAGTCTAATCACTTTTCTATTACATACAAACCTGAACTATTTTATTAGGTAGCTATAAGCTGTTTTGGGAGAAGGGAAAGACTCATATCGCTTTTTTTCTTCCAGTACATCCATGATATTTCCATGTTCCACTTTTAAGCCACAACCTACAGATCCCACAACACAAACATAACTTTCACAAACATAAAAGCAAGCATTGGCAGTGCTGCGTGCGTGATTTGGCAGGATGTGCATCAAATAGCCCTGCATCAGTTTAATAACTTTGATAACTTTAATTCTTACAACTGTTCAATTAATGGGCAAATGGTAAATATGTCGAAGATCACATAGAAATAGATAGCAAAATAGCCAATGTAAACTAAATATTATAAACATCGGAGCAACCATAGAAATGTTTAAATGAATCTTTATTATAACAAATTTAGCCTATATATTTTTTTTATTCACAACAGTTTACAGTTGCTGCAGCACCCTCAGCACCCCGTTCCCGTGCCCCTGCAGGTCTGCCTCCCTGGCATTGATTTATTGCTAAGAACAGAAGTCTTCTGCGACCTGCTTTGTAAGTATGAACTCAGATGCTTATGAGATATGACAGATTTGAGTTTATTTAAGGTATTTATTTAAGGAAAATAAGGTAGGAAAGGTTCCTAAGGTGTAGGAAATGTATCATCATAAAACAATATATAAATATATATATATATTCCCCCTTTATTCAGTTCCATTACACAAAAGCACAAGGCAAACATAGGGCAACGTTGCACATCTCAAAGCATGCAAAACAACAATAAATTAAACTATTAAAACTTTTAAAATAAAATAACAATGTGTAGTAAACATTCTGGTTCATATTCCACACTGGTACCAGTTGGTGGCGGTAAAGCAGTATTCCGTTGTTTGCCAACCGCTAATAGACCCAAGAAGAAGAGGAGGAGGAGGAGCTTTTCTGCGCATGCGCAGTTTTCACTCTGGGGTGGCTACTTCAAGTCGAAAGTGAAAGTAAACTCAACAGGAAAATTCGAGAGTTTTGAAGACTTAAAAACGGTCATACATCTCACATTAAGGTAAGTTTATTTATCGGCTCTTGGTATTATTCCATATTATTTTATATTTGTTTCACGTCTCTGTCGTGTTCTATCCAAATTTTAAACATTTACACCATTTGAGTTCTTCAAGTTTATAACGATATCGGGCTCTAGAATCTGCTTTTAGTTGAGATTAATTTACAGATTCACCGATTTACAATCGCAAATACAGGCCACCTAAGGAGTAAATAAATAAAAAGTAAAGTAATTGGTAAATAAACCTTCTCAGTAGGAGAAAGCACTTGCGTCTGACATTTTGGTTTCAGGTTTGAAAGGAACATGCAGGAATGAAAATATAATAATATTTTAATTAATAATATAATTATTAAGCTCAGATGAGCTTTATTTGTCACATGCACAATTATACAGAGTATAACCAGCAGTGAAATGTGTTCTCTGTATTTAACCCATCCAAGTGCACACACACCTGGAGCAGAATATAAAGTACGGGACTTGATTGATGTTGAAAGAGTTATTAAGAGCGATAAGCCATGATCATTATATCGCTATTGCAGTGCTTCCCAAACCTGTCACATTTTATGTGTCTTTATTAGACACACACACTCAAATCAGGTCTTGCAGTCTCTACTAATGAGCTGATGAGTTGAGTCAGGTGTGTTAGATGAGGGAGACATGCAGCATGTGCAGTGCTGGGGGTCCTCCGGGACGGGTTTGAAAACCACAGCGATGTATAATTACAGTAATTCACAACATCGAGATCATCTTGGCGAGTATTCACGCAAACATAATCTGTTATGTTTTAAGTGAGCGTTTGGTTTACTGTTGGGGAAACATCTGGGGCCCTATCACCCAGCGCAATGTGTGTTTGGCTAGTTTCAGCCCGAATAAGCACTTATCATTTTCACATTGTTTGAATAGCACTTGTTTGCCCAGTGCCACCGCACCACTAGTGATAGTTTTCAGTCACGTGACCGGCTCGAAGACAGGTGTCCTGACATTTTATCCTACCCGTCAGATTGTCCTACCTCGGCTTACTGCGCATGCGCGCATCAATATTGCATCCTTTTTCTCACGCTGAACAATAATATTTAATGTATCTGCATTACTGTAAGGGTAGGGTTAGGGTTAGCGTAGACATTAACAAATAACACAATCTAATAGGTAGAAACAAATATTTATTGTTGGTTTCCGGTACTAGATGTATCCCTTCTATTCACAACCACGAATATAATACGTAATTACTGTATCTGTATTACTGTAAGGGTAGGTTTAAGGTTGTGGTATGTGTACACATTAATAAAACATAATTTAGCAGGTAGAATTTTTCGTTGTTGAATTGTACTACCCACTGTTTTAATGGGAGGTCGCAAAATCTGACAGGGTAGCACAAATCGACAGAACACCGGGCAAAATATCCATAGAACTGCTGCACAAGCTTTCTCAAGTTTCCCAGCCGCAAATATTGAGATCAACTCTCAAAAGAAAAAAAAAAGGACAAAATGCAAATTTTAGGCATTTGAAATCCATATTAGACTCCGGTGGCAATATACCAATTAAACAGTGCGACAAAACGTTGTAAAAACCCTTAAAGTGCCTTAATATATTTAAAACGATAATATTAAAAGATCAAATTCAGTAATCATCATATTAATGATGCATTGTTTACACAGGCAAGCGGATGAGGCCGGAATATAAATGCAATCCGCTTAATTTCAGTGTTTTCCTTCTAATGGTTTTCTTTGGGAAGCCATTTACTGTGAAACTTTGCACATTGTGTTTATATATCTTCTTGCCTGTACAAAATATACATCATCAATAAGGTGTTTACTGAATTTTGCCTTTTAATATCTGTGTTTTACTACATTACTACTTAATGCAAAGTGCATAAAGATAACTTTGTTTTGCTGCCAGGTGGGCGTTCCTATAAGAGTGTGACGTCACGAGAAAACTATCAATACGCACGCAGTTTGCGTAGGGCACAAGCTCCCATGGGGGCACCATCCCAGTTGCATAAAAAAAAGAAAATCTTACGCGCCATTCCCGCACCCGTGCCCGCGACCGCTCGGATCTCATGTTTGCGGCTGAATACAAATGATCATAATTGATGGACAACTTACTTGTCTATGCCCGTGAAAAGACATCAGCACTCAGAAAAGAAAAACAAAACAAAAAAATTAAAATGAAGGTATATTAATAAGCCTGTGAAACTTTTTTGACTGTTGACGTAATCGCTAATTTCACCACCACCAACGCAAATAATATTCTCCATGTTCCCTTACGAAAATTAACCATGGTTTTAACACAAAATAAAACGCCATGGTAACAGCAAATTAACCATGGTTTTGTTACTATGAATAATAATTTACAAAGAAGTATTAAGATAAAAAAATGTGTGGTTACATAAACAGACCTAAGCCAACAACAGCCTTTAAAATGCCTTAAAATGCATTATATAAAAATAATGATGCAATAATGTTACAATGTTATATACTATATATAAAACGCTGAATAAAATGCATTGGGTGAATATTGTTGGACCTGATGTCAAAAGAGCCTACGTTATTTGTAGCCAGTGACGGAGTTAAAAGCATGTGTGTAAAGTATATTCAGCTTCAGAATAATTCATATTTCTATTCTGGTGTCACCATTTCCCTGTGTTCAAGTTCAACTCAATCCATACCAAATTTAGCATTTTAATCAACAATACATTTTTGTTAACTTTTTACCTTATGCCCAAGAAGTTATAATAATAAAACAAAACGCTTTCTTTAATTTGACTTATAATGTTGTATTGTGAGTTCAGTATCAAGATATGAAGAACAAATGGTGTTGAAACTTGAATTGTTTCTTGTTTTGTACCTCTATCTAAACAAGTGCACAGAACAGACCTGTCTGATGGCCTTAAATATTGTTTTGGTTTGTGTGTTGTTAAATGTGAGCCAAAATCATCACAATTAAAAGAACCAAAGACTTAAACTACTTCAGTCTGTGTGTATTGAATTTATTTAATACACGAGTTTCACAATTTGAGTTGAATTGCTGAAATAAATGAACTTTCCACGATGTTCTTATTTATTGCGATGCACCTGTATAACTTGTGGTATTTTTAATGGGTCACAGACACCCATATATTTAAAAACTAATTTTAATCTAAATAAATAAAATACTGTACAATTCTCCACCAGATTTATTATGCTGCACACAAGACTCAAATACTTGCGTACACGAGCTGAGACCAGACGTGAGATCTGAGCCATATCCATATTGACGAATTCCAAGTTTATGTGTCATTTGTGCTCTTATGTATCCATATGCAGGTGTGAAGTCAGTTTGTCATTATGGAGAACCAAGAGAGATCTTCATCTCCTGATCACAGCTGTGTGTCCCTGAAAAGTGACAGATCCATGGATAATCCTATTGACCTCAGTAATGATCCAGTGGCCTCTGACCCCAGGTGAGATATAATCCAGTATTCAGGTCAATTCACACTGCACCAATAAACACGACCAGCTAGAGCTGGGTTCATACAGAATACCGGTGTTTGTTTTTGTTATGATGTGAATTTTTAGTATATGGCAGTTGTCTCTTAAAGGTCCCAAATTGTCAAAACTGAAATTTCCTGGCTTTTTTTTCACGAGGTCCAGGGGCTATGCAACTACCATATACGTTTCAAATCAGTCAATCCACAGTAAAGTGCACACAGCCTGCATAAAGTAGCTGTGCCTTTTCTCGAGCGCCTGTGACTTCTGTAAAAATGTGATGTCATGCCATGCTGAGAAACAACAACATGGAAACATGTCGAAACGTGCAAACGTGATCATGTTTGACGATTGTTTCTGTCCAGTCTGCTCGTTTTATCGGGTTTAACCACAGCTGTCGTCAGTATTTTGTTTGACAGTGGCAGCAGGTATAAGATTTATTTTCTAATTTGAGGCTGTATTACGTCGATTCTGGCACCCAACATCATCAAGATGATATTTTAAGCTCCTTATGTAGCCGCGTCCAGTTTTCCCTTTGAAGCTAGCGCTGTGATGTAATTGTGACGACGGCCCTACATGACCCTAGTTACCTGTGGTTGGCCTAGCCGTGCGTCACTCAGAAAACAGCAGGCCAATCAGAAGAGAGGCTCATGAATATTAATTAAACAGGACAAATCGATCTGTTTTTACCAGAGCTCCTGAGGAAAGAGCTGTACAAATATATTGAGATGTTTTTGGTACTTATCCCGCAGATATATATTCTTAAGGACATCAACACCTAAAATAAAACTCCAGAAAGGTGTACAATATTGGACCTTTAAACAACGTTCAGAATTCGACACTCTTTGTGTCTGTTTGTGCAGCTCCTGTTGTACAGTGGTGAGGCGACAGCTATATGTGTTACAGCGTGACGGTGAAGATGATAGGATACACATTGAAAGTACTGAAATTCAAGCTGTAGAACTAGTACTAAATGAGTCCTCTGCACAATATGACTCTGCTGCAGCCTAGATTTAAACTACTGGTTTCGTCTTGCCAGAGGAAAAAGACACACTTTTTCGAAACACTATTTCCCCATTAATACCGTAAAGCTGCTTTGATACAATTTTCATTGTAAAAAGCTCTATAAAAATAATGGTGACTTGACTGAATGGTGAATCCCAATTCTCTGTCTTACCCCTTCCCCTTAGTTTTGTGCGTTCATGTGAGAGTAAGGGCTGTCCCAATTCTGGTTTTGATCGAGGGGTAGGAGAAAGGGGAAGGGGTAGATACCCTTAAAACCAAGCATTTTCACGAGCTTACTTGAAACCAAGGGTTACCCAGAACAAACTGATCATCCAGAGAGTCCCAAAAGTATTTTCGGCTTAAATAATAAATAAAAATGACGACAGTCTTGTTTTGTGCTCTACACAGTCCTGTACATATATATTTACAACCATGTTCTTAATCGAAACGTTTTTTTTTAAATCGCTAGTTTTCTACGCTAACGTTACATTGCTGATTTGCACAACAGTCCCGCGTTTCTCTGATTAGAGAAAAACATCACCAAAACCCACGCAATCGACATACACACACTTGCAGACGTTTGTGATCAACACTTGTCCTGGTGACGTAGCAGCCAGCTAGCGACGATGTATGATGACGTAACAGTAACCAAGTGGCGTCTCATTTCATAGGGGGATGTTTTCACCCCTAGTGCTTACCACTCGGTTTCGAGGGACAAGGGCTCGGGGTGAGACGAAGGGGAAGAGGTAAGACAGAGAAATGGGATTCAGCCTTATCTTGACTATTAGAACATGATGACACAGAAGAACTTCCACACTGACTGCCACAAATATCCACCGCCACAGACACACAAACGTGACTTCAGCACTAGATTCAGCAACTTTCAGACCCTTAGCGGCTTTTTTCCATAAAAGGTACATACTGACAAACCTAGTGAATTTTCTGGATAAACCTTAGCTATGGTTTAGTTGGAAGATGTCTCCAGGACTGACCAGAGAGCATTGTCAACATAAAATACAGTTAGAGAAACATATAAAAAGTTGCTACTCAATTGAAATAGTCCGTACAACTGGTGCTGTTCAGCGTGACCAGTGCCTCACTGTGCTGTTATAGCCGATGTGACTGCGAGTGAAATACAAAGCCTAGTTTACATAATAAAGTTTTAGCATTCAGATAGGTTGCAAATATGGAAACATTTGGATTCGTGCAGAATGAGAGTTATGGGCTTCAGTTTCACTTCTAAATTAATAATTTTTTAGCTTGATGTTTATATACTGTTAACTTTAGAGGATGTGTTGTGTAGAGAAGGGAACTAAAGTAGCCTAGGTGTGTTTATAATATTTGTAAACATTTTGCTTTATGTACCAGTATTTTAGCCTACATTATTTCTGAATGTACGTTAATTATAAAATGTGACGTATCAAGATCAGATCAAGACTCTCTCTGTGTTGTTTTTGTTTGTTTGTTCTTTGTAAAGAAAATGCTGTACTTTATTATTATTATTAGCAAATAATTTTTTTATAAAATAATGTAATTAACGGGTATTCTTTCTACTCAAACCGGTTTCGGAATGGTAATAATACAGAGAAACATTTAAAAACGACTTGCCCTCAGAGAACTGATTTCATTATTTATTTATTTTTTAGGTTTTAAGCCCTGGCTCCTACATAAAAATGAATAAAACTGATGAAAATTGTATCAATATATAGGAAATGTCATTAAAATATCTAATAATGTGTTTTTCTTTAAGAGGTACAAGTAATTTACAAGAAAATTATTTAATTTATTACAATGCAAAACGCACTGCAAAATTTCTGCATTAAACTGTATTTAATAATTATGTATTTATTTATAGGACTATTTTATACATTGTATATACCCCAAAATACCAATATTAACAAAACAAAAAAAGCTAAAAACTCTATCCATAATGTGGGACTTTTAATTTTAAACAAACGCAAAAAACCTTGAACTTTTATTTTGAAATGCCTGCTTTTCTATTGCTGGCTGCTCATTTAAAAAGATGAGGAGATAAAATATTAATCTTACAACCATCCAACTTGTTACAATATCCTAGAGGTCTGCACGGGCTTTAAACTGAAGCCCGTACACGAGCGACACAGTTAAATTTAGAGCCTGAACCCGAAACCTTTTTCCCCCCACAACGAATAGCCAACAACAACAACAACAAAAAAGGCTGCATTTCACGATTGCTACAGTCAGTAAACAAATACACAAAGACACAGATTCATCACGGCTCGGCCATTTCACGAGGCAAAATAACAACACTTACCAGTTATGAAAGTTTGTGAACATCAGGTGCAGCGGTCGCATACATTCTGCCGAGTTTATGAATGTTTGTATGGACAAGACCATAATTCTTCCTCCGTGCAAATTAGGGTCATTTTTGTCAGTTAAGGCTCGTTAGCATTCGGCCTACTTTAAATCAGACTTAAGATCTTAAATAAGATAGTATTTATTTGAATTAATTAATCATTTCTTTGAATTAGCCAGAGACAGAGACAGAGATGAAAGTTGCGCGTGCATGTGAACCTGCGTCTACGCGTCTCTCTCTACAAGCAATGAGGCTTTGTTACTTCAAAAACCGCAATGTTACCACCCCCCCTCCTCATTGCAGAGAAATATAATGTTGTGAGTCAGTACTCTTTCTTTTCTTTGCATTTTCCTATTTTTCTGCTATGGAACAATGTGCATTACAAAAAGTGTTAAATAGATAAACTGAAACTGAAATTATACTGAAAATACAAGACTGACATCTCTATCGATTCAGATTCTAAATAATACATCCTTTCTTTTTTATATTTTTGATCTGTTCTTCTTTTGATGTTTTAGCAGAGCACCGATTTCAGATCAAGACCGAAGCATCTCTCGGGGAGCTGCCTCTGTCTTCTGTCTGAACAACACGAGCGTTACAGCGTCTCTGAATAAACATGATGAACTACAGAGAGTCAAAGACCAGCTCAAAACCAGCATGAAGAACAAGTATGAGAGATTGTTTGAGGGACTGAAACTCCAGGAGAATGAAAGCCTCCTGAACAGGATCTACACACAGCTCTACATCATAGAGGGAGAGAGTGAAGGAGTGAATGAAGAACATGAGGTTTTACAGATGGAGAAAACAGCCAAAACACAACACTCACAAGACACTCCAATCTACTGCAATGACATCTTTAAAGCCTCACCTAAACCAGGATCTGAGGAGAAAGACCAGATCAAGACTGTTCTTACTAAAGGCATCGCTGGAATCGGAAAAACCGTCTCTGTGCAGAAGGTTATTCTGGACTGGGCCGAGGGAAAAGCCAATCAGGAGGTAGATTTCATGTTTGTGCTTCCATTTCGAGAGCTGAACTTGATCCGAGATCATCAGTACAGTCTTCACAGACTTCTGCTGGACTTTCATCCTGAACTTCAAGATCTGGACTCAAAGATTTATGAGGAGTGTAAAGTTGTGTTCATCTTTGATGGTCTGGATGAAAGCAGAATCACACTGATGTTTTCAGATGATCAGAAAGTTTGTGATGTGACTGAGACTTCATCAGTGGATGTGTTGATGTCAAACCTCATGAAAGGAGATCTGCTTCCCTCCGCTCTCATCTGGATCACCTCCAGACCAGCAGCAGCCAATCAGATCCCCTCCAAATACATCAACCGTCTGACAGAAATTCAGGGATTCAATGATCCTCAGAAGGAGGAATATTTCAGGAAGAGAATCAGTGACCAGCATCAAGCCAGCAGAATCATCTCACACATCAGAAGAGCAAGAAGCCTCCACATCATGTGCCACATCCCCGTCTTCTGCTGGATCTCATCCACTGTGCTTCAGAAGCTCCTGGAAGAAGATCTGAGTGCAGAAATCCCTCAAACTCTGACTGAAATGTACATCCACTTCCTACTGATTCAGATCAACATGAGGAACCAGAAGTATGAAGAGAGAGATCCAGAGAAACTCCTGCAGTCCAACAGAGAAGTGATTGTGAAACTTGCTGAAGTGGCTTTCAAACAGCTGATGAAGGGCAATGTGATGTTCTATGAGGAGGACCTGATTGAGAGCGGCGTAGATGTCACTGATGCCTCAGTGTATTCTGGGATTTGCACGGAGATCTTTAAAGAGGAACCTGTGATTCATCAGAGGAAAGTCTACAGCTTCATTCATCTGAGCATTCAGGAGTTTCTCGCTGCTTTCTATGCTATTCACTACCATTTTTGTACTACAATGAAAGCACTAAAGTTTTTTGCACTGCATAATATGTTTGAAGCAGCAGTAGATAAAGCTCTTGAGAGTAAGAGAGGACACCTGGATCTGTTCCTGCGGTTCCTGCTGGGCGTCTCACTGGAGTCCAATCAGAGACTCTTACAGGATCTACTGACACACACAGAGAACAGCTCAGAGAGCATCAGGAGAACCACACAGTACATTAAAGACAAGATCAAAGATGAACATGGACTCTCCACTGAAAGATCCATCAATCTGTTCCTCTGTCTGCTGGAAGTGAAAGATCAGACTCTGTCCAGAGAGATTCAGGAGTTTGTGAAATCAGACAAACACTCAGAGAAGAAACTCTCTCCTGTTCACTGCTCAACAATCGCGTTCATGCTTCAGATGTCAGAGGAACCGCTGGATGAGCTGGACCTCAAGAAATACAACACATCAGATGAGGGGAGAAGAAGACTGATACCAGCTGTGCTCAACTGCAACAAAGCTCTGTGAGTGTTTTCTTCTTGTATATTTATTGAAGTGACTTTTTTATACTTATTAAAGTTTTTATAACTTATCAATCAAATGCACGTCACTTTTAAAGGTTTTTAGAAATTCAATATAATTGTTCATTAGTTTGGCCAGAGGTGAGCAACCATTTTTTCGTGCAATGAAAAGTTTTTAGCCAGTACCAGCATTATTGATCATATTCACAAAACTATCATGGCCCCCAGAATATTCTTTTATATATAAATATGTAAGCAGTCAATATATCAAACAAAAAACAGAGCCTCTGCTTTTAAAGAAAAAAAACCGAAACAAACTAAAAAATATTCTAAAACAGTACTGTTTTTCAGAACTGATCCAATACCGAAAATTCTGAGTATCGGCCGATACTAATTCGATACCAGCACAGTTTTTTTTTTTATCAATGTAGAATTTCTATACTTCTGTGTGTTTTTCTGATTATCACTCATTCTGTGTGTTGAACACAATCTACTACATAGACAACTTTTTAATGAAAAATAGCAAATAAAAAAAATGTATAATCATAATCTATGACACAGAATTGACTGTCGTATCCAAACGTGACACGCAGTTTGAATGCTGAATGGAGGATGACAGACTGCCGCAGCAGAGATAAAGGTTTACATTAACTTGAATTTTATGAATTATATTTTCAGCTTTACCTCACATTAAACCATGGAACGGCTTCAGGAAACTTGAAATATAGTGCACAAAAACTGTCACATTAATGGACTTTGTTGTGTTTTCTCTTCTCGTGTTCCTAGACCTTGTTTCAGTCTCCGCCTTAATTATGTTTGTCAGTTCACCTGTGTCTAGTTAATTTACTCATTCAGAAAATGGAATTTACTCATTCAATTACTCATTGGTCTGTCTAATTTAGTTCTAGTCTGTTCAGTGTCTTGGTCCGGTCTTGTCTAAGTTAACATTGTTTTGTGCATGTGTTTCCTGCCTGCCTTATGTGGATTATGTAAGGAAGGGGTCTGAGGCATGCGGATCCAATTGCACCAATATTTATTAAGCGGGGACAGAATCAGACAGGCAATGGTCAACAGGCAAAAACAGGAAGATCAGAGGCAAAGCAGAGACGTAAACAATACCAGGCAGGGGTCGAGGTCACAGGCACAGGTTCAGAGATCGTAGGTCGGGCAGTCCGGGGTCACACACAGAGATAACAGATACGGGGAAGAACGCTCAGAAATGTAGCCAGGGCAAAACAAGACTTCGCAGTGAGTGAGTGTTTGTGTGCTGCTTTTATGTGAGTGAGTGAATGAGGTGCAGGTGTGGTGAGGCAATTAGGGTTGATGAGTGAATGGTGACAGCTGTGTGATTGGTGTAATGGTGGACGGGAATGTGTGAGTGCAGTGCATGATGGGAGATGTAGTCCATGGGTGATGTGCAGTAGAGTGAGTGGTAACCAGATTCATGACAGAGCCCCCCCCCAAAGAGCGGCTTCCAGACGCTTACACAAAGCATACTCCAGGAGGGTGGTGGAGCGGAGGTGGAACCGGGGGAGGGGACGGAGGGCCAGGTCCATGTGGGGCCAATGAGACAGGAGCCCACCAGGGCGGGCGGAGGAGACAGCGGAGACGTGAGGTGACTCTGGCAGGTCAGCGGAGACGTGAGGTGACTCTGGCAGGTCAGCGGAGACGTGAGGTGACTCTGGCAGGTCAGGCGGAGACGTGAGGTGACTCTGGCAGGTCAGCGGAGACGTGAGGTGACTCTGGCAGGTCAGCGGAGACGTGAGGTGACTCTGGCAGGTCAGCGGAGACGTGAGGTGACTCTGGCAGGTCAGCGGAGACGTGAGGTGACTCTGGCAGGTCAGCGGAGACGTGAGGTGACTCTGGCAGGTCAGCGGAGACGTGAGGTGACTCTGGCAGGTCAGCGGAGACGTGAGGTGACTCTGGCAGGTCAGCGGAGACGTGAGGTGACTCTGGCAGGTCAGCGGAGACGTGAGGTGACTCTGGCAGGTCAGCGGAGACGTGAGGTGACTCTGGCAGGTCAGCGGAGACGTGAGGTGACTCTGGCAGGTCAGCGGAGACGTGAGGTGACTCTGGCAGGTCAGCGGAGACGTGAGGTGACTCTGGCAGGTCAGCGGAGACGTGAGGTGACTCTGGCAGGTCAGCGGAGACGTGAGGTGACTCTGGCAGGTCAGCGGAGACGTGAGGTGACTCTGGCAGGTCAGCGGAGACGTGAGGTGACTCTGGCAGGTCAGCGGAGACGTGAGGTGACTCTGGCAGGTCAGCGGAGACGTGAGGTGACTCTGGCAGGTCAGCGGAGACGTGAGGTGACTCTGGCAGGTCAGCGGAGACGTGAGGTGACTCTGGCAGGTCAGCGGAGACGTGAGGTGACTCTGGCAGGTCAGCGGAGACGTGAGGTGACTCTGGCAGGTCAGCGGAGACGTGAGGTGACTCTGGCAGGTCAGCGGAGACGTGAGGTGACTCTGGCAGGTCAGCGGAGACGTGAGGTGACTCTGGCAGGTCAGCGGAGACGTGAGGTGACTCTGGCAGGTCAGCGGAGACGTGAGGTGACTCTGGCAGGTCAGCGGAGACGTGAGGTGACTCTGGCAGGTCAGCGGAGACGTGAGGTGACTCTGGCAGGTCAGCGGAGACGTGAGGTGACTCTGGCAGGTCAGCGGAGACGTGAGGTGACTCTGGCAGGTCAGCGGAGACGTGAGGTGACTCTGGCAGGTCAGCGGAGACGTGAGGTGACTCTGGCAGGTCAGCGGAGACGTGAGGTGACTCTGGCAGGTCAGCGGAGACGTGAGGTGACTCTGGCAGGTCAGCGGAGACGTGAGGTGACTCTGGCAGGTCAGCGGAGACGTGAGGTGACTCTGGCAGGTCAGCGGAGACGTGAGGTGACTCTGGCAGGTCAGCGGAGACGTGAGGTGACTCTGGCAGGTCAGCGGAGACGTGAGGTGACTCTGGCAGGTCAGCGGAGACGTGAGGTGACTCTGGCAGGTCAGCGGAGACGTGAGGTGACTCTGGCAGGTCAGCGGAGACGTGAGGTGACTCTGGCAGGTCAGCGGAGACGTGAGGTGACTCTGGCAGGTCAGCGGAGACGTGAGGTGACTCTGGCAGGTCAGCGGAGACGTGAGGTGACTCTGGCAGGTCAGCGGAGACGTGAGGTGACTCTGGCAGGTCAGCGGAGACGTGAGGTGACTCTGGCAGGTCAGCGGAGACGTGAGGTGACTCTGGCAGGTCAGCGGAGACGTGAGGTGACTCTGGCAGGTCAGCGGAGACGTGAGGTGACTCTGGCAGGTCAGCGGAGACGTGAGGTGACTCTGGCAGGTCAGCGGAGACGTGAGGTGACTCTGGCAGGTCAGCGGAGACGTGAGGTGACTCTGGCAGGTCAGCGGAGACGTGAGGTGACTCTGGCAGGTCAGCGGAGACGTGAGGTGACTCTGGCAGGTCAGCGGAGACGTGAGGTGACTCTGGCAGGTCAGCGGAGACGTGAGGTGACTCTGGCAGGTCAGCGGAGACGTGAGGTGACTCTGGCAGGTCAGCGGAGACGTGAGGTGACTCTGGCAGGTCAGCGGAGACGTGAGGTGACTCTGGCAGGTCAGCGGAGACGTGAGGTGACTCTGGCAGGTCAGCGGAGACGTGAGGTGACTCTGGCAGGTCAGCGGAGACGTGAGGTGACTCTGGCAGGTCAGCGGAGACGTGAGGTGACTCTGGCAGGTCAGCGGAGACGTGAGGTGACTCTGGCAGGTCAGCGGAGACGTGAGGTGACTCTGGCAGGTCAGCGGAGACGTGAGGTGACTCTGGCAGGTCAGCGGAGACGTGAGGTGACTCTGGCAGGTCAGCGGAGACGTGAGGTGACTCTGGCAGGTCAGCGGAGACGTGAGGTGACTCTGGCAGGTCAGCGGAGACGTGAGGTGACTCTGGCAGGTCAGCGGAGACGTGAGGTGACTCTGGCAGGTCAGCGGAGACGTGAGGTGACTCTGGCAGGTCAGCGGAGACGTGAGGTGACTCTGGCAGGTCAGCGGAGACGTGAGGTGACTCTGGCAGGTCAGCGGAGACGTGAGGTGACTCTGGCAGGTCAGCGGAGACGTGAGGTGACTCTGGCAGGTCAGCGGAGACGTGAGGTGACTCTGGCAGGTCAGCGGAGACGTGAGGTGACTCTGGCAGGTCAGCGGAGACGTGAGGTGACTCTGGCAGGTCAGCGGAGACGTGAGGTGACTCTGGCAGGTCAGCGGAGACGTGAGGTGACTCTGGCAGGTCAGCGGAGACGTGAGGTGACTCTGGCAGGTCAGCGGAGACGTGAGGTGACTCTGGCAGGTCAGCGGAGACGTGAGGTGACTCTGGCAGCCGAGACGTGAGGTGACTCTGGCAGGTCAGCGGAGACGTGAGGTGACTCTGGCAGGTCAGCGGAGACGTGAGGTGACTCTGGCAGGTCAGCGGAGACGTGAGGTGACTCTGGCAGGTCAGCGGAGACGTGAGGTGACTCTGGCAGGTCAGCGGAGACGTGAGGTGACTCTGGCAGGTCAGCGGAGACGTGAGGTGACTCTGGCAGGTCAGCGGAGACGTGAGGTGACTCTGGCAGGTCAGCGGAGACGTGAGGTGACTCTGGCAGGTCAGCGGAGACGTGAGGTGACTCTGGCAGGTCAGCGGAGACGTGAGGTGACTCTGGCAGGTCAGCGGAGACGTGAGGTGACTCTGGCAGGTCAGCGGAGACGTGAGGTGGACTCTGGCAGGTCAGCGGAGACGTGAGGTGACTCTGGCAGGTCAGCGGAGACGTGAGGTGACTCTGGCAGGTCAGCGGAGACGGAGGTGACTCTGGCAGGTCAGCGGAGACGGGAGGTGACTCTGGCAGGTCAGCGGAGACGTGAGGTGACTCTGGCAGGTCAGCGGAGACGTGAGGTGACTCTGGCAGGTCAGCGGAGACGTGAGGTGACTCTGGCAGGTCAGCGGAGACGTGAGGTGACTCTGGCAGGTCAGCGGAGACGTGAGGTGACTCTGGCAGGTCAGCGGAGACGTGAGGTGACTCTGGCAGGTCAGCGGAGACGTGAGGTGACCTCTGGCAGGTCAGCGGAGACGTGAGGTGACTCTGGCAGGTCAGCGGAGACGTGGGGTGACTCTGGCAGGTCGACGGAGACGTGGGGTGACTCTGGCAGGTCGACGGAGACGTGGGGTGACTCTGGCAGGTCAGCGGAGACGTGGAGTGACTCTGGCAGGTCGACGGAGACGTGGAGTGACTCTGGCAGGTCGACGGAGACGTGGGGTGACTCTGGCAGGTCGACGGAGACGTGGAGTGACTCTGGCAGGTCGGACGCCCACCAGGGCGGAGCAGACGAGACAGACGCCCACCAGGGCGGAGCAGACGAGACAGACGCCCACCAGGGCGGAGCAGACGAGACAGACGCCCACCAGGGCGGAGCAGAGATCCCTGGCCGAGACTGGGACCTAGAGGATACGGAGACACAAGAGGCAGAGAGAGAGCACATTTGGTTTCAGGAACCGAGTTAGGGAGTTTAAGCGGCCATGGTAGATCCGGGGACTCGGGCAGCCATGATGGATCAGGGGACCTCATGGGCCATGGCGGGTCCAGGGTCTCCGTGAGCAATGGAGGGAAGCTCCCTCCATGACAGTTCTTGGTGAACTCCACTACCTCGAGGGGGCACTCTTGAAGCGCTGAATCTCGGTGGCGCTCGGGCGGCTCTGACTCTCTTGGGCACTCAGGTGGCTCTGACTCTCTTGGGCGCTCGGTAGAACTGGACGGAACCAGCGGAGGCATTGTTGAGCTGGGCGGGACCAGCGGAGACGAAGGAGAGCTGGGCGGGACCAGCGGAGACGAAGGAGAGCTGGGCGGGACCAGCGGAGACGAAGGAGAGCTGGGCGGGACCAGCGGAGACGAAGGAGAGCTGGGCGGGACCAGCGGAGACGAAGGAGAGCTGGGCGGGACCAGCGGAGACGAAGGAGAGCTGGACTCTGTGAGCTCCTGGATCGGAGCGGACTCTGGAGCGGACTCTGGAGCGGACTCTGGAGCGGACTCTGGAGCGGACTCTGGAGCGGGCTCTGGAGCGGGCTCTGGAGCGGGCTCTGCGAGCTCCCGGATCGGAGCGGGCTCTGCGAGCTCCCGGATCGGAGCGGGCTCTGGAGCGGACTCTGCGAGCTCCCGGATCGGAGCGGGCTCTGGAGCGGACTCTGCGAGCTCCCGGATCGGAGCGGGCTCTGGAGCGGACTCTGCGAGCTCCCGGATCGGAGCGGGCTCTGGAGCGGACTCTGCGAGCTCCCGGATCGGAGCGGGCTCTGGAGCGGACTCTGCGAGCTCCCGGATCGGAGCGGGCTCTGGAGCGGACTCTGCGAGCTCCCGGATCGGAGCGGGCTCTGGAGCGGACTCTGCGAGCTCCCGGATCGGAGCGGGCTCTGGAGCGGACTCTGCGAGCTCCCGGATCGGAGCGGGCTCTGGAGCGGACTCTGCGAGCTCCCGGATCGGAACGGGCTCTGGAGCGGACTCTGCGAGCTCCCGGATCGGAGCGGGCTCTGGAGCGGACTCTGCGAGCTCCCGGATCGGAGCGGGCTCTGGAGCGGACTCTGCGAGCTCCCGGATCGGAGCGGGCTCTGGAGCGGACTCTGCGAGCTCCCGGATCGGAGCGGGCTCTGGAGCGGACTCTGTGAGCTCCCGGATCGGAACGGGCTCTGCGACGAACCTGGGGATGCCTGCTGCTCGCACCGACACCAGTGGTGGGTCCAACACACTAGTCATCAGTCCTGGCCAAAGAGGTACATCCGCAGGCGTGGTAGCCATCCTGGCCGGGGACTCCGGCTTGGCAGGCCTGGTGAGAGCAGATTCAGGCTTGGCAGGACTGTTCTGAGGCTCAGGATCGGCGGCCATTTTGTGACAAGGTGCAGTGTTGTGATCCTCCTCCGCTACACCCACAGTAAATAGTGAGCCAATAGTCAACGCAAACTCCAAAAAACAACTCAGTGATGAGCGCGGACCCTCGCGTCTGAGCTGAGTTTGCAGAGGCTGATTAATGCCATCACAAAAAATGTCAATCAAAATAATGTCCGGTAAGTCTGAATCCTGAGCACAGGCTGAAAACTCCCTAATATGGTGCTCCAGTGATCGTGGGCCTTGTTTAAGGGCAAACAATACTCTTGTATCCATACCTAGAGATGTTGACCTGAAAGGTGCTGGATCCTTGTGTGGCGAAGTCTTCTGTAAGGAAGGGGTCTGAGGCATGCGGATCCAATTGCACCAATATTTATTAAGCGGGGACAGAATCAGACAGGCAATGGTCAACAGGCAAAAACAGGAAGATCAGAGGCAAAGCAGAGACGTAAACAATACCAGGCAGGGGTCGAGGTCACAGGCACAGGTTCAGAGATCGTAGGTCGGGCAGTCCGGGGTCACACACAGAGATAACAGATACGGGGAAGAACGCTCAGAAATGTAGCCAGGGCAAAACAAGACTTCGCAGTGAGTGAGTGTTTGTGTGCTGCTTTTATGTGAGTGAGTGAATGAGGTGCAGGTGTGGTGAGGCAATTAGGGTTGATGAGTGAATGGTGACAGCTGTGTGATTGGTGTAATGGTGGACGGGAATGTGTGAGTGCAGTGCATGATGGGAGATGTAGTCCATGGGTGATGTGCAGTAGAGTGAGTGGTAACCAGATTCATGACAGATTACCTCTATGTGGATTAATTAAAGACTGTTATTCATCATCTTCGTGTGTTTATTGTAGATCGCACCGTGACATTTATTGCGCTTTAAAATGTGTTTGTGCCTTTCGTAGGGCTTAACAATAAAATAGAATAGTATACGCACATATCAGATTTGGATCAGCCTAGTCCAGGGGTCTGCAACCTTCAACGTCAAAAGAGCCATTTTGGCCCCTTTCCTACCGAATAAAATTCACTTGGAGCCACAAAATATTTTATGTCGAAATAAAGATAAAACGGCATATAGCTAAAGTTTTATATTCAGTTATGTTACAGGGCAGAGGAATATCAATCATTTCAGAAGTGAGGGGGACAGAAATGTCAAATGTGAAAATAATAATAATAAATATTATAGTATTTTTGTATGTATAATTGACAAAAATATTATTATCTCTTACTATTAATTGGCTTAGAAATAAAATATACTGCTGGACAATAATAACATCATATGTGTCAGGGTTCTGTCACTCCGGTCTAGTGTTATTCATGGTTTTGTGACAGAGCCCTGATACTCCCATCATGTCTGGGTTTTCATGTGAGCGCGTGGCTTCGAGTTTGCTCGAGTTGCGCGCTCTCTCGTCTGCGTACATTGTTTTGTGTGGAGCGTGGTGTTTGGATCCCGGCACTCATGTCTTGAGTTTCGGTTCGTGTCGGGGTTCGGACACTTGCGCTCCATTTTCTGTCATTGCGTGAGTGCGCGGTCTCGGGTTCGCTCGACACCGCACACTCTTGTCCACGTGCGTTTTGTTGTGTTTCACGCAGTTCGTGTTTCTATCGGCTGCGTGCATTCGTGTTATATCTTGAGCACGTGGCTTCTGTCCTAGTTTTCTGTGTGCCATGTGCTCTCATGTCAATTTGTCTTGACCCCACCCATCTTGTTACCTGTTTATTGATTCATTTTCCCCAGCTGTTTTCCCTCGTTACCCTCATCATTTGCTCCCTTTATAATCTCCTTGTGTTTGCAGTTCCGTGTGGGTTCGTTACCTAATGTTAGATGTCGTCTGTGTCCTGTCCTGTCCTGTCCTGTCCTGTCCTGTCCTGCCCTGCTCTGCCTTGTCCTGCCCTGTCCAGCCTTGTCCAGCCCTGCCTTGCCTGCTAGCCAGCCAGTTTGTTTTTCCCCTATGGGGTGGTTTTTGTTTGTTTTGTTTTTTGTTATTAATAAAAAGGCACTTATTCCTCCAGCAATTGGGTCCTTGTCCTCTTCCATCTCCGATACCTGACAGAACGAACCCACCATGAAGAGGACTCAGCGGAGGAGGGGCTTGCTCCGCCCACCACCAGCCTCCACACTGTCCAGCCCCCAATACGAGCATATCCTCCAGTTTAAGGCCCTGAGCTCCTTCCGTCAGCAGGGCACTGACGTAAGGACATTTGCCCAGAAGTTCAGCGACGCGGCAACCTCTTTAATAGTGCCTTGGATGAGCCCCTCAACTGGTGGAGGATGAGGGGGCTGGATCACCTGTCGTTTGGGAAGTTTGTGGGGTTCCTGGCTCGTTCCCCAGCAAAGGAGGCTGGAGTGCCCCAGGTGGCGGCCGACGAAGCTGCAGTGGCAGCTGTCAAAGCTGCAGTGCCTCCAGTGGCAGCTGTCGAAGCTGAAGTGCCTCCAGTGGCAGCTATCGAAGCTGCAGAGCCTCCAGTGGCGGCTATCGAAGCTGCAGAGCCTCCAGTGGCGGCTGAAGAAGCGGCTGCACCCCCAGTTGTGGCTGACGAAGCTGCAGCACCCCCGGTGGCGGCTGAAGAAGCTGCGACATCCCGTTCTCGGAAATGGAGGAGGAGGAGGAAGAAGGCTTCTTCCACCCTTCAAGGCCTGGAGGCCGTTCCAGAGCCCTCTGCTGGCCAGGAGGCCATCCAGGAGCTCGCTGTCAGCCAGGAGGCTGTTCCAGAGCCCTCTGCTGGCCAAGCTCCTCGCCCTACCGGCGTCCTCCCCAAGCTCCTTGCCCTGCCGGCGTTCCACAAGCTCCTCGCCCTGCCAGCACCGCCCAAGCTCCTCGCCCTGCCGGCGCCGCCCAAGCGCCTCGCCCTGCCGGCGCCTCCCAGGCTTCCTGTCCTGCCGGGCCCACCCTGGCAGCCTGCCAAGCTGCTGGCTCCCCCCTGGCCTCCTGACGGGCTAGAGCTAGCCTGGTCTGTCCCTCCGGCCCCGCCCTGGCCATCCTCCAGGGATCTTGTTAGGCCGGAGCCTCCCTGGTTCGTTCCTCCGATCCCGCCCTGGCTATCCTCCAGGGTTCCTGTTTGGCCGGATCCTCCATGGTCCGTCCCTCCGGCTCCGCCCTGGCTCCCTGTCAGGATCCCTGGACTGCGTGAGCCTCCCTGGCTCAACCCTCCTGTCCCTCCCTGGACACGCTGAGCTTCCCTGCTGGCACTGGCTTGGCTTCCTTCCTTCCCTCCCTCCCGCCCCTCTTTGTCTCTGTGTTTGTTTGTTCTGGTCTGTTATTGTGTGTCAGTCTTTGTGTAGTCAGGATCTTGTGGTGTCAGGGTTCTGTCTTGTTCTTGGTGTCGGCATCCCTTTGGGGGGGGGGTGTAGTGTCAAGGTTCTGTCACTTCGGTCTAGTGTTATTCATGGTTTTGTGACAGAGCCCTGATACTCCCATCATGTCTGGGTTTTCATGTGAGCGCGTGGCTTCGAGTGTGCTCGAGTTGCGCGCTCTCTCGTCTGCGTACATTGTTTTGTGTGGAGCGTAGTGTTTGGATCCCGGCACTCATGTCTTGAGTTTCGGTTCGTGTCGGGGTTCATTCGACACTCGCGCTCCATTTTCTGTCATTGTGTGAGTGCGCGGTCTCGGGTTCGCTCGACACCGCTCACTCTTGTCCACGTGTGTTTTGTTGTGTTGCACGCAGTTCGTTTTTCTATCGGCTGCGTGCATTCGTGTTATATCTTGTGCTGTGTGGCACGCAGCTTGTATATTCATTGGCTGCGTGCTTTCATGTTGTCATGTCTTGTGTGAACACGTGGCTTATGAGTTTTCTTATTAGCTGCGTGTTCATGTCCTGTTTTGCACATGGCTGGTGATTTGTTTGCTGGCCATGTGCTTGTGTTTCTGTTTTGTGTGAGCACGTGGCTTCTGTCCTAGTTTTCTGTGTGCCATGTGCTCTCATGTCAATTTGTCTTGACCCCACCCATCTTGTTACCTGTTTATTGATTAATTTTCCCCAGCTGCTTTCCCTCGTTACCCTCCTCATTTGCTCCCTTTATAATCTCCTTGTGTTTGCAGTTCCGTGTAGGTTCATTACCCTATGTTAGATGTCGTCTGTGTCTAGCCTTGTCCTGCCCTGTCCAGCCCTGCCTTGCCTGCTAGCTAGCCAGCCAGCCAGTCGTTTTTTCCCCTATGGGGTGGTTTTTGTTTGTTTTGTTTTTTGTTATTAATAAAAAGCCAGTTATTCCTCCAGCAATTGGGTCCTTGTCCTCTTCCATCTCCGATACCTGACAATATGGTTATGCTTGTACAATCAGTATATATATATATATATATATATACTAAAAACACTTTTATTTGTATAAATTTTTATCACAGAATAAGGCAGAAAATATATGTGACCCTGGACCACAAAACCAGTCTTAAGTCGCTGGGATATGTTTGTAGCAATAGCCAAAAATAAATTTTATGGGTCAGAATGATCTATTTATCTTTTATGCCAAAAGTAATTAGGATATTAAGTAAATATCATGTTCCATGAAGATATTTTGTACCGTAAATGTATCAAAACTTAATTTTTGATTAGTAATATGCATTGCCAAGAACTTTATTTGGGCAACTTTAAAAGCGATTCGGATTTTTTTGCACCCTCAGATTCTAGATTTTCAAATAGTTGTATCTCTGCCAAATATTGTCCTGTCATAACAAACCATACATCAATTGAACGCTTCTTTATTCAGCTTTCAGATGAAGTATAAATCTCAATTTCGAAAAAATTACACTTAGGACTGATTTTGTGGTCCAGGGTCACATTGAATCATTCATATTTATTACCTGGAGAAGACATGAAAAACACAAAAAGCATCTCGTCTTCTCGTTTCATCAGTTAAGTGTTATGCTTGTTATTCATATTAGCTACAGCGATAGCGGGATGCCTGTCAAACGTTACCATTACTTCTCATTTGAGTCCGTTTTGGACTTTCTGCGTGAGAGCGCCATCTGGCTTCGAGAATGAATTAAACCTGCAGCGTGTGAGTGAGAATGAGAGTGTTCAGCGCTCTGTGATATTTACATCGTTTTGGATCGACGTGACTATCTTTTCTCTTTTAATTTAAATTGACTCACATTGGCCCATGAAAACTTCTACTTTGAAAACACACTTGACCTAGAAAAAGTGCAGGGTAAGAGTTTAGGTTGTATTAAAAGTCAGGGGGACATCTCCCCTGCTTATTGTACACCCACACTACAGGGAGCCACCGCAGAGGGATGAAAGAGCCGCATGTGGCTCGCGAGCCGCGGGTTGCCGACCCCTGGCCTAGTCTGACCGATAACTGATACAGCAGAAAATGCTAGTAATGGAGCCGATACCTATACTGAGCATCAGACTGGTGCATACCTACAAAAAAGGTTGGCTAGAATCATTAGAAATCCTTACTGAAAAAAAAATCTACGTTATTATAGGTTATGGCTCCTTTTAATATTCATTTTTTAAAAACGTAACATTTTAGCCAAACCAACTTTTGCTCAACTGAAAGGGATTGTGATTTACCAGTTGGACACCACTGACCATACATTTTTGAAATGTTGTATTCAATTACACCTATTTGTTTAGCCTTTTCATTTTATTAATTACATTTAAAAAAAAGGATATATTACATTTTGCATTATATTTTATATACTAAAACTTGCATTTGGGTCTCATTCAGATTGTCCAGCTGTAATCTCACTAGTCAGTCATGTGAAATTGTGGCTTCCGCTCTGCAGTCCTCAAACTCTGTCCTGAGAGAGCTGGATCTGAGTAACAATGACCTGCAGGATTCAGGAGTGAAGCTGCTCTCTGAAGGACTGAAGAGTCCAAACTGTCAGCTGGAGATACTGAGGTATGTAAAAAATCTTCACGTCTATTTTCCAGTAGAGTCCTGATACTCTGCCGGACTCTGCAGGAGTTTGAGCTGCTGTTTTCATTATGTTGTCACCTATTGCTGTGCCTCTTCTTACAGAACATTTTATATGTATCGAGTTGCTTATGCGTTTTTGACCTAAATCACAGCAGCATCCATCTATGTGGAATGTAAGCTGTCAAACATACACTACTACTAGCCTATCATAGCAGTTACTTCCGAGTCTACAATCCTCCACACCTATTCAAACAGAGTATTCTAATCAGGGGGGATAAAAACATGACAGGAAAATAGCCTATTGCTTCTAAATTATGACGCTTTTTTATGTAAAAATCTTGATAATATTATAAGTGGACCTGAAAGAACAGTACAAAATAAAAAAAAACAAAGGCTGTATACGACCCCTTTAAATAAATGTTTTAGACCACCGTTTGAACTGAACACAAGGCGTCCAGTGAGTGTGACACCTGTAAGTTCCCCTAGAGGCAGTGCTGCGCTTGTGACAAATATATTTCATTATTTTGATTCGATAATCAAGTGTTCTAGAATAGAAGCAGTTAAAGTATGAGAGTAGACATACAATATCCAAATGCGTGTAATTTCAATGCTATGGCCTTTGTGTAGATGTTTAAAGATGGCCATCGTATTAGTGTTAATTTCAACATTTACTAATACATTAAAAAGTTGCTTCTGGTAGAATCAGGACATTTTTTAAGTGTACATTTTAAAAACTATCAGTTGATTAATCTGTATCGGCCAGAGAGGTACAATCAGTACACTGTAAAACAGGGTCATATTCCTACAGTAGCATACTGCTTTTTCATTAAAACTGTAAAATCCCATATAAAACAATACAATCTGGGTAATATTTGTCATTTACGAGAAAGTAGCCTTCTGCAGTCCTGTTAATCGACAGCGTTCAGTCGACACTCAGAGGCTGTGTTTCAAATCACACCCTACACCCAGATAAGGGTATCTGAAAAGGTACTGTTTACACTTAGTCTCTACATTGTATCATTTTAAAAATCTAATAGCCACCCCACTATCTTAAATTCTCATTTAAACAAAGAAATTAATTTCTTTACTAAAACATGGGGCTGAATAGTATTAAAAGCTGACGAAAAATCTACAAAGAGCAATCTAACATGGGTTTTTCTTCCCTCCAAATGTTTCATAATCATATTTAACAGGGTGGATGAGAGGTCCTCAACTCCTCTTCTAGCCTGTTAAACAAACTGCAATGGATCTAAATTTCTCAAAATACCAATGATTTCAGAGCAACAGGTCTAAAATAATTTAGAGTTTTAGGATAACTTGGCCTTCTTTACAGGCAGAACAATGGCTTCTTTACATAACTTAGGATTTTTTTGAAGATAAAGCGACTTTTGAAATATATTCTAAAAAACAGAACCTAGCTGATCCGCACGTCTTTATTAAACGTCCCCAATCTTATCTGGTCCAGAGGATTTTCCCACCTTGCTCTTTTTAAAAACATTTATAACATCCTGCTGATTAAAAAAAATTACACTCCATATTACACAGTCTTATTCCTAAGCACATTTATTTCACTAGTGAAATCCTCCACATCAAATCTAGTATAAAAAGTATTCAATTCTTGTGCCAACTGTATATCAGACTGTTAACCAACCAATTGTATGGGGGCATTACTTTTACTCTTAGATCCAGTTATAGTATGCATACTCTTCCAGGCAGAGCCAAGTCTATTTCCTCTAAGATCCCCCTCTACTTTCTCCTTGTACTTATTTTTAGCCCTCCTAATTTCACACTTTATTTGTTTTTGCAAATCATGCTTCCTTTCTAAGTCACCTGCATGAAATGCCTTGTTTCTTTCAATCATGAGGGACTTTATAGATTTAGTTATCCATTGCTTTGTATTAGCAAAAGTTCGTAGAGTTTTTTGAGGGATAAGCATATCCTCACAAAAATGTATGTAACTACTTACAACATCTGTTTAATCATCAATATCAGAACATGAAGTGTCAAAAACCTCCCAATTTGTGCATTCAAAACATCCTTGCAATGCTAAAGACGAATCCTCAGACCATTTCAGCCTTATACTTTTTTTATACACAGGAATTAAAAACACAGTGTTATGGTCACACAGCCCCAATGGTGGATTACTAATGGACTTATATGCACCTCTGACAGAACCATAACACAAATCCAAAGTCTTATTAAATCGTGTTGCACAGGTGACATACTGTTGAAAATTTTGCAGAGTGTATTTCAAGGAGCAATGGTTAAAATCCCCCATAATAAAATGATGGGCATCAGGGGAAACATTTTGCAACTTAGAAATAGTACGTTCGACAGTCTCCTTCACTTTGGCCTCATTTTCTTTAGGGTGAATGTACACCACCGTAACACACATTTGAGGGAATTCTCGAGGCGAATAAAATGGCCGTAATGAAACAGAAAGCAGTTCAATGTCTTGGGTGCACAATGTTTCTCTTACGATTACTAAATTAAACCATCTTTTATTAATGTATAGACAAACATTGCCTCCTTGCCTTTCACCTGTAGTCGTTGAATCTCGGTCAGTTTGCAGAGGAGACCCAAAGCCGTTAATAGTTAGAACGAAGTCGCTGTCTTGAACTTTCAGCCAAGTCTCTGTAAAGGCCAATATGCAGGCATCTCTGTATGCATGGTGAACATGTACGGTGGCTTACAGTTCATCGATTGTATTCCTTAGAGACTGGACGTTTGCCATTACCATAGTCGGGAAGGAGACACTGCTTCCTCAGTCTTTGACGCACGCCACCCTTCTTTCTTCGCTTCCGCAGTTTCCATATTTTCGATTCATCATTGTTCCTAGAGGAATTTCCATAAAGCCGCCATCATTCAGAAGATGTTGCGATCTTATAAAATCCACTGGGTATCAAACATAATAAGGCCAATGCCACTGAAGCAGAAATTCGCGGTTGTATTGGAGCTTCGCGGTAGATGTCACAGGTGTTATGTGATTAAGGCATGACATAAGCAAGTGAATCCACATTGTAATTATAACCAGCAACTCCATCTTTGCTTTCCACAGGAATATAGCTCATCAATTTGCATTTCGTCTACAACTTTTCCAAAATACACAGTAAACACTGAAAACATAACACAAACTCGCGTTCACACGTGCTTACAAACTCTGCTGCCAGTCGCTGCATGCATTGCAGTTTCCCAATTTACTAAACCAAACAAGTTATTTTCACTGAAATATTAGGTCCATAGAAAAAAGGTATGCAAAGTCATGAACTGATAATGAGATTAAATATTTAAATATTTAAGAGAGATCTGTTAGTTTAATGTAGTTTTGTTGCTAATCATTGTGCTGGAGAGTAGAGCCTGTGCTTCAGTCAATGATGGTCCATGTTGTGGCAATTTCTTTCAAACAAACATCATCACCGAGTAAGAGACAACTCTGAGTCCAAATTATAGTAATAAAAATATTTATTCTCTTGCAAGAGAGATCCTCGTCACCAATACACATTTGTGAGTCAGTGAGGAGCGATAAGGAAAGGCAGTGCCGGTCTGTTTTATAGTTCCCCTTCAAGGCCTCCTTTCTCTCCTCCCTACAGGGAGAGATACCAGTTTGTTTACCGATTAATGGTTATACAGAAAAAGGCAGGCAAATGCCCCCCTGACCCCCAGGCTATAAGTTGCAAATGCCCCCATGATGACCCTTTAACCATCTGCTTTTCCTTACCTCTCTCATAGTAAATCACACAAAGAATGCTTTTCTAACTACGAGTGAGAAAACATATAATGCATACATCTTGAATCTATGTTTCCCTGAAGATTTAATACTCCAAAGGAAAAATTCCTTCACAATTCCTCCCTTTTTATCATTCTCTGATAACTGATTAATCAAACATTGTATAGCCGGGCTGAATCGACAGGCCCTGCTGTTGCACCCTCGGCCTAAACCGAACCCTCAGTCACCACAGTATAAACAAGAAATAGTATAGTTCAAAGTAGGAAATAAACATATGAATTTATCACTGTTGAGTTACTTCTGTAATATAAAATGTAAATATTAAAAGTATGTAAAAAAATCCCTCAGTTTCACCCCCTCTCCTTGTACGTCCTCTCGTAATACGGATAACTGCTGCTTCTAACCTTCTTTACATATCAATCATTCTCAGGAAGAAAAATAGAAACATCATAACTCAATTAACACCTTTCACTGTAACTTCCGCTACTTGTGTCATCATATTGTTGGTCTGATCTCCTGTTGGTAACACCTTCAGACCTGTTGTGAAGTGTAGTATTACCACGCAAATTGTCACTGACAACAAAGTCATTATGCATGTGGTCTTAAACAGGCCACACATTCCTGGCACTCTGAATGGGTGCCACGGTCTTGGACGCTCCATTCTCTCAGTTACTCTGAATCAAAGGTGCTGTTATGACTAGAGAATGTGAGAAAGTACTGTCTTTGAAGCACTAAGAGTCTTATCTGTTCTGTTGATTAACGGTGTCCAGCCGGATGCCGTTTGCGCAATCAAAGTTGCCTCCTCCCTCCAGTCCCCTCCTTGCTGCTGATATCTGGTTCCGCCTAAACACACAGCTGCAATGCAAGGGTTTTTTCAAACTGGATCTTAGCATTTATTGACACTCGCGTTGAACCTCCTCCAGCGATTGCTCCGCCTCCGCAATGGGCGGCACCCTCCTGCAATGGTTTACGTGAACCCACGTAGCCCTCTCTGCGACCTTCACCGCCGTGTGCGTCACCAGAAGCACCTGGAAAGGCCCTAGCCACCTTTTCGATTTCCAGCTCTTTCTCCTGTGATCACGAATCATCACGAAATCGCCAGGTCTGACCTCGTGCAGGAATGTCTCAGCAACCTTCCCCTGGGCAGCTTTTACCTGCACAGAAATATTTGACAACAGACAAGACATTTCCTTGCAGTAATTCAACTTGTCATTCTCACACACATCCGTTGATGGCAGCCTTTGTTTACCCCCTTCTATGCCCATGAATGGTGGCCTACCAAACAAAATTTCAAATGGGCTCAGGTTTGTTTTCACTCTTTTTCTCATTCTCATGTACATCAGTACGATTGGGAGGGCTTTAAGCCAAGTCAGACCCGTCTCTTCACAGCATTTCGCTAATTTGTTCTTGATCGTCTGGTTCTGTCTCTCTACTGCCCCTCCTGATGAGGGCGCGTAGCTGCAGTGTGTTCTCATGTCAATTCCCAAGAACTGACCCACCTGCTTTATTGCATCATTGACAAAGTGTCTGCCATTGTCAGAACTGATTTTTCTTGGAATTCCCCATCTCGGAACAATCTCGGTTAACAGGGCCTTTGCCACTGCTGCCGAATCTTGTTTCGAGGTTGGGAAGGCCTCAACCCATTTTGACCACATGTCAACCATCACCAGACAGTGTTTCTGTTTCCCACAAGGGGTTAATTCGATGAAATCCATCATTAGATATTCAAATGGACCTGCTGGTGCTGGTTGAGATACTAAGGGTGTTTTTATCCCTCTAGCCACATTGTGTGTGTTACAAGTGACACATCTTTTGCAAAAATTTTCAGCAAACACTGTAAACCCCTTTGTAAACCATAATTCCTTCATCTGCATTATCATACTCCCCTTTGACACATGATCCAACCCATGTGTCAACTTAGCATAATGCTGAAAGAAGTGTTTGGGCAAGGAATGTCATCAACACTCATCCATACACCCCCCTGGAGGCTGCAGCCAGACGACCTCCATTTTTGTTTTTCTGCTCTTGTGGAAAAAGTCTGCATACTTTGTAAACAAGGGGAAATATCAGGGTTAGTCACAGATACTAAAGCACAAGTCGTTTCTTTTGTCTCCTGTGCTGCCGCGGCCTTCGCCGCCGCGTCTGCTCTTGTGTTTCCTGTGGAGATAAAACTTTTATCGTTAGTGTGCGCTGCGCATTTACAGATCGCGACCTCGTCTGGCAAAAGAATGGCCTCCAAAAGCTCAGACACAAGGGATGCGTTTAATATCGGATGTCCATCCGACTTCAAAAAATTTCTGTGCTTCCAAAGTGCCCCAAAATCATGTGTGACCCCAAAAGCATAACGCGAGTCTGTGTAAATTGTCACACATTTGTCTACCATAAGTTTACACGCTTCTGTCAGAGCAACCAATTCAGCTGCCTGAGCCGAATAATTTGATGGCAATTTGCCAGACTTTATGACTTCAAATTCGGTGGTCACCGCGAAACCAACCTTATTCAGGCCTGTTTGTGGATCTTTGGACGCCGACCCATCCACAAAGAGGACATTGTCACAGTTCTCTAAAGGTGTGTCCAACAGGTCTGGACGTGGTGTACACACCTGTTCCAACACTGATAGACAGCAATGGTGCTCCTCCCCATCCTCCTCTGTAGGGAGAAGTGTGGCAGGATTCAAAGTTGTGCATCTTTTCACTGTTACATTTGGCATGTCAAGCAAAATCGTGTGATACCTCAGCCATCGGGCTGTTGATAAATGTGACGTTTTCTGTTCTTGCAAAATCATGGAGACTGCATGTGGGACCATCAAAGTCAAATCAGAATACCCCACAAATTCCCTTGAAGCCAGTACAGCCAGCTCCGCAGCCGCCACAGCCCTCAGGCAGTGTGGTAACCCTGCTGCAACTGCATCAAGCTTTGTTGAAAAATATGCGACTGGTTGTAATCTGTCCCCATGGGTTTGCAAGAGCACTGAACTCATAAATCCATGTTTTTCGTCTACCATCTGTGTAAAAGGCCTTTCAATCACAGGGAGGCCCAACGTTGGAGCCTGAGCCAGTTGCAGTTTCATGTTTGCAAACGCCTCCTGTGCTTCTGTGGGCCAATCAATCTTGTCACATGACCTCAGCCCTTTCCCTGTTGTCAGGGCTCTCAAGGGCTTTTCAAGAAATGCATAATTTGGAATAAACGTTCGACAATATGCACACATTCCCAAGAATGATAACAATTGTTTCTTTGTTATTGGTCTTGGTACATTTTTGATAGCTTTTACTCGTTTCTCAGAGATAGCTTTACTGTTTGGTGTTATAGTGCAGCCGCGATTTCTTTAAGACTGCAAGGGAAGCTCAGCTTCCCCTATAATTGTCAAAAAATGAATGGTCAAATATATGTACTATTATGTTAAATATTTTATTGACTAAAAATGCGTTAAACACGTTCATCTCGAACAAAAACAATTTCGTTCAGAATCAGCTACTTAGGTCGGCTGACTCGATTTCCTTCTCATTCATTCCCGTAGCGTACAGTGCATTACTCTGTTGAAGCCCAGCGTCCATTGACTTCAATGGGGCTGCTTTAAACAGTTTTTTTCAGTGCTTAGAAACAAGACGGTCATTGGATAATGCTGCGATTATGTCCCGCCCACGGACGCTCAGCGTCTCTGGGATGAATGGAGGAGTGGGCTGGCCCGGACTCCGAGCGTCTGCGTGATGATTGGAGGGTCTGTCATCTCTTTTTAATCCACTTTTATGTCCTAAAACGCTCGTTTTTTGGGGTCGACAGCTTATAAAAACGTATTTATTGTTTTTTTTTTAGCTTGTTTGCTATACACATTGTCACATATCAGCTTTTAGACTTATTTTTTTTTTTTTGTTATAAATAAATGACAAGGAGGCGGCAGCTTCTCGCAATGCAAAGAGACGGTTGGTGTGGGCGTGGGCGTGGTCTTCAGATTATGACGCGTATCACTCTGTGTCTCCATTTCCAACTCAGTCCCATCGCGGATTTTGCATGTGTAGTCGAAAGACAAACTGCTGCAACCTTCATCGTATATTTCACACAATTTCACACCACATTCATTGTTTCAGTTTAACATAATTCCCACATTTCCTCCCGTTGAGTTAAATATATATATATATATATATTAGATCGTTTGTTCATTAATTCATATAGTCTGAACTAGCCAGCTAGCAAACTGCACAGCAGGTGTAGAAAGGAGCTTCTCCTGTTTAAAGCGGCTCAAGTCCTACACCCGTAACACAATGGGCCAAGGCCGTTTAAGCAGCCTAGCTCTGCTGGCCATTGAGAGGACACTGGTCAAGTCACTGGAAAAGACGCCTAGTTGGTACGACAGGGTTACAGAGCATTTTTTTGAAAAGGAACGTAGGGCAGAATTTACATATAAATAAATGGACAATTTTTATGATTTAGGCCGAAAATGAGCTTCCCCTCTTTAAAAGATCAGCAGCCGCCACTGTTATAGTGTGACCCCAAAAAGTTATTTCCTGCTTCACAAATTGCAGCTTGGTCAGACTGACCTTGTGACCCTCTCTCGCCAGGTGGTTCAAGAGAGTTACAGTGTCAGCCACGCACGTAGCCTCATCTCGTGCACAAATCAATAAATCATCTACATACTGCAATAGCGCCGTTCCGCTCGACAGAATTAACGGTTCAAGGCTCCGTCTGAGCGCTTCATTGTAAATCGTCGGAGACTCGCAATAACCCTGACACAACCTGGTAAACGTGTACCCTTTGTTGTCAAAATCAAACGCAAACCAAAACTGACTTTTTTCTTCCACTGGGACGCTAAAGAAAGCGTTGGCCAAATCAACCACAGTGAAATACATTGCATTTTGCGGAATTTGTGACAAAATTGTGTACGGATTAGGTACGCGAGCAGCTCTCGCAATAACGGCTGAGTTTACAGCCTGCAGATCCTAAACGAATCGCCACGTGACGGGTTCGCTTGTGTTAGATGTTATTTTCTTCACGGGGAAAATAGGAGTTCGCACTGGAGAATCATGACACGGAATGATCACTTTCTCCTTCAGGAGAGACTCAAAAACTGGCTCGATCCCTCGCAATGCCTCCTTTTTCAGGGGACATTGCGATTGACATGGCCTGTAATCAGACTTTGGAGTGATTACAACTGGTTCACAACCTTTAATCAACCCAACATCATATTTGTGTTTTGCCCACAATTTTGAAGGTATTTCTGCTAGGACAGGATGAATGTCTATGGCAGAAATAGATCCGTGCTCATGCTTCTCCATTGCATTCCTGACAATAGCAGTCACAGTTCTTTGTACGTCAACCTCATAATCACAGGTTGCCATAAAAGCCTCTACATTTTCACTGTGTTGCACCCCGTTTCCCTTTTCAGCCCAATCTGTGGCTCTCATGCATTTTCTCACAAACAGGCCTAAAGCGGCCCATGTCTGCTCGGTGGCCTTGGTCACTGATAAGTGTGGCGCAGACTCCTCTGTTATCAAATGCAGCTGCATTTGTTTTGCTGACAGGCAAGCTGAAAGCGCACACACATTTTCATTCCAGAAAATCTTATCAAACATTATTTTCTCATTTTCTGCCCTGTTAAACCACTCTTCCTCATATTGTGATTCACGCTCAATTACAACATGTGACGTGCAATGCAATCTGTCAGGCAACATACTTTCTGTGTTAGCTGATACTGTTCGATCTTTTGCCAATTTCAAAATCATTTGTGCCCAATCAGAATCCTTTATCTGCCACTCGTATGCCCACTGTGGCTCAAATTTTGCACAACTCATCTGCTGTTCCTCTTCAATAACGATCCCAAACGGGCCAGCAGTGAGTTTCAGATTTAATTTACACATTAGATCCCTGGCCATTAACGGAACCGGACAGGTTTCAGAGCACAAAAACGCATGTTTCAATGCTCTGCCCCCCTCCTTCTCACATTTCAACGGCACAGTATAGTTTTCTGAAATTATATGCCCTGACGCCGAAGTGCTTTCAAACACTAAATCCGTCATTCTTGGTTCACATGGCAAGTCACATGGTCTTATGGTGGATCGTGCTGTCCCGGAATCAACCATAAAGTCTATCATTGTCCCGTCAACTAACATGGGATATCTCGGTAGCCTTAAAAACCCTGAACTTTTGTACATTCTCAGACATTCATCAGTAACAGCCTTATTCAAAACTTCAGCAGTCACACATAAAGGGTTGCAAGCGTCTTCTTCATTGCATACAGCATTATTTGAATCAGTGTATGTGAGCGTGTTGTGTGTGTGTGTCAATAAATTTTTACTTCCCTTTTTCGTAGCTGGCTGAATGCCTGTCACCCGCCCTCTCCTCTCCTGTTCTCCGTTCCTCTCGTTTCAATCCGCCTTACGCGCCTCTGGACAATCCTGTGCCCAGTGTCCGTGGTTCTTGCACAACCTGCACTTCGTGCAGCTAGAAAAGTCATGTTCATTACTTGCACACAGTCCACATTTGTGCTGTCTGTGCTGCTTGCGCTGCTCGTGCTGCTTTAATCTGTACAACAGCCAGCTGCATCTCTCTCTCCCCCTTTGCTTTTGCGGCGCTGCCTGCGCTGCTTGCGCTGCTTGCGCTGCCTCTCGTGCCACTTGTTCAGCGTCTCGCGCTGCTCGTGCTTGTTCATTCAGCGTTTCGCGCTTGTGCGTCCTGCTGCGGTTGTCTTGGCGGAGAACAGTCGAGGTCGGGGTCGAATTTCAATGCATCCAGCTGAGCCACTGGGTAGATGTGTGTTTTGTAGTCTGGCGGTGCCGACCTCACCGCATTTTCATGTGTAGGAACACAAACATACTGTGGGTTAGTCGGTTCTGGTGGTGCAGACACACATACAGAGAGACTTTCACACTTTTCATTTTTCCTTCCTGCTAACTCTTTCTGCACTTGCTTTATTTCTCTTTTATCTACTTCCTTGAGCCAACAGTCTACTGTTTGTTCAAATTTTTTACATATAATTTTTCAATATCTTGCATACATTTCTGACCATAATGTTTTTTTTTAATTTGGTGGTACACCGGTGTATCATATTTCACAAGCTTGCTCTGAGACTTCCCCATACTGGCTGTTTTCTGCTTTCTGTGGATTTACTCACGCGCGTCTCTTTAATCTGCTAGACGTCTCCAGCAGATCCGATTTTCTCTTATCCCGCAATCGGATCGGGTTGCACTATCAGTGCCCTCTTAATTGTGATTTACCAAAATCTTTCTATTTTTAGCTAACCCCAATTAACCTCGGTACCTGTTTGAAACCTATCTTGATCTGTACAAATCTCAAATTAATCTCAGGTTACCTATCTGAACGTTCGTGCCCAGAGTCCTCGGTACCTGTTTGAAACCTATCTTGATCCGTACAGATCTCAAGTTAATCTCAGGTTACCTATCTGAACGTTCATGCCCAGAGTCCTCGGTACCTGTTTGAAACCTATCTTGATCCGTACAGATCTCAAGTTAATCTCAGGTTACCTATCTGAACGTTCATGCCCAGAGTCCTCGGTACCTGTTTGAAACCTATCTTGATCCGTACAGATCTCAAGTTAATCTCAGGTTACCTATCTGAACGTTCGTGCCCAGATTACTCTTCCACAGAAACAGTTTTCAGCCAATATGGTTCAATTTCACTCTTTCCCCCCTAATTAAACTGAATTTAATTGACTCTTACCAGAGATGTCGCTTTGTGCCACTTGGGTTCTTTTTGATTCCAGTGGTCGATCCCTCCAGTCCCAACAGCGGAAACGGTCCCTCGTCTCTGAATCTTTTTGCGAGGTAGGGTTGGAACTTTCAGCTCCAAGGTGATCAGCCTCCGTCCGCTGTCAGGTCCAGAAGTCACGTCCAAGGAATCCCACTTTCTGACACCAAATTGTTGTGGCAATTTCTTTCAAACAAACATCATCACCGAGTAAGAGACAACTCTGAGTCCAAATTATAGTAATAAAAATATTTATTCTCTTGCAAGAGAGATCCTCGTCACCAATACACATTTGTGAGTCAGTGAGGAGCGATAAGGAAAGGCAGTGCCGGTCTGTTTTATAGTTCCCCTTCAAGGCCTCCTTTCTCTCCTCCCTACAGGGAGAGATACCAGTTTGTTTACCGATTAATGGTTATACAGAAAAAGGCAGGCAAATGCCCCCCTGACCCCCAGGCTATAAGTTGAAAATGCCCCCATGATGACCCTTTAACCATCTGCTTTTCCTTACCTCTCTCATAGTAAATCACACAAAGAATGCTTTTCTAACTACGAGTGAGAAAACATATAATGCATACATCTTGAATCTATGTTTCCCTGAAGATTTAATACTCCAAAGGAAAAATTCCTTCACATCCACAAACACTGATGTTCTGCTGCTTTATTTAAAGACAAAATCTGTGGAGTTGCTGATACATTGATGGTTGTTTTGTTACTTCATCACAAACAGGTGTGCTATAGTTAACAGTGAACTGCCATGATTTGAGTTAAAGTCATGTTTTAAGTTATTTCACTGTAACACATTAAGTGTTTTATACTAAGAAATAGTCCTTCTCAGTGGACTCAAATTAAATAAGTTCACAGTGTTATCACAGTGTGAATATGAAAAATGAAGAGCTGTGAATTAAAGGCAAAGGGCTGTAAATTAACAATACATTACTGGCAATCCTGCTGCCAGTATATACATTTATTTTATAGTGTGCATTTCACACACAGCAATTAACTGTAATTTGCTTTGCAGTATTATACTGTAATCGATTTACAGCAATTAGCATGATTTTTAAAGATTTTTATTGCCATTTTTTTTTGCCTATCGGTCGACCTCTAATATACATAATATATAACGCCTATACATATTTAAAACTACATGAATAAACAGTGGCTGTCAAGCTCCAAAAAGGGAAAAATCCTGAACATTCCAAACCTATTTTTTCTGTAGGTTGTCTGGCTGTATGGTGACAGAGGAAGGCTGTGGTTATTTGTCTTCAGCTCTGAGTTCAAACCCCTCACACCTGAGAGAGCTGGATCTGAGCTACAATCACCCAGAACCATCAGGAGTCCAGCTGCTCAAACACAAACTGGAGGATCCAAACTATACACTGCAGATACTCAAGTATGTGGGCTAGTTAACTCGTTTTAAAAATTCTTAAAAACCTCTTTAACCTCCTCTTTAAAAAAATATATATCTGGGCTATAGTGAAGCACTTACCATTGAAGTGGATTCTGGGGACACCCAAGACAAATATTGCATATTGTAAAAAGGAGCATAATAGGTGCCTTTAAAAAACATTACAACAAATTAGTCAGAGCCTAGTGACCTAATGGTGCTTTTCCACTGCATGTTACGGCATGGTACGGTTCAGTACGGTTCACTTTTGGGTGGTTTTCCACTGGGTACTGTACCTGGTACTTTTTTAGTACGACCTCGGCAGAGGTTCCAAGCGATCCGTACCGTTACCAAAACGTGATGTGTAAACTCTACTGATCACTGATTGGCCGGATAAAATCGTCTTTACTGCGTCACTGAACTTGTGACACGAGACCCAACATATACCCGCTAGATTTAAATCAGCACGCAACTTTTGTTTCAACAAACGCAACTTTTTGCATCAACCACAAATGATCTGTTTCGTTGTCTGTTGAGGAAGTTCAGACGTTCCTCTCGTTGATAGCCGAAGGAGCGGATCCAGTGAGAGCTTGATGGGGCGACGCCGAAGGAAAAAGCCTTATGTATATACTTTTTGCACTTTGTATATTTTTAGAGTATGTCTTCTGTTTATATTTGCACCTTTTGTATCTGTTTTGCTTCAATTAAAAACAATCTGATCGAATAAGTGTACCTCCAGACTATATTAAAATGTATTATTGTATGAGCACGTAATGAACCTCTTGAAAAAGACAAATGATTCATGCCACGATGATACAAACCAACACATAAATTAAAAAAACAAGGGATACATTGTAAATTTTGAAATATTCAAAAGTTTATTGATAATTCACTTTACTGAACATTCTACATGAATAGTTAACTATTCAAGTAACGCAGCACACCTGCACGAACATACCTGCTCTCCTCCTCTACAGCCCGTGTCACTGCACCACAGTCTCTGCTGCTGGGGGTAAATCACAAGCGTTCTCATAGGCCTCTCCATTGCTGTTAAAAACATCCACATGTCGAGAATGAAGAACACATTCCGTCGATATGCTCCTTTGTTGTGTTTGTTTGTGGCGCGTTTACGATAATGTCACAGCAGTAGAGGCGGCGCAACTATAACGACACGTGAATAATCCCCCCCACTCTAAAGCCATACTAAACTGCAGAGGAAACGCGAACTGAGCCGTGCTGTGCTGTAACGAGCCGTGCCGAACCTAGTCGTACCACGCAGTGGAAAAGTGCCATAAATTAATCACTAATCGCAGTACACTTTTAACACCTGTATCAGGTTCAAATTCAGATTGTAATAATTTTTCCTCAAAACACGGCACTACTTTGTTTTTCAGTCTGTTGAACATTATTTGTTTGTGTGTATATTTCTGTCTCTGTTCAGTTTGGACCATGGAGGACATTTCAGGAATGTTCCAGGACTGAAAAAATGTAAGTCCTCTCTCACGAACACACCGATGCATATATTTAATGGTGCCATAGATATTCTGACTTCTCTTCTTGTGTTCAGATGCCATTGATCTCACACTGGATCCAAACACAGCACACACTCGTCTCATTTTCTATGAAGGGAAGAAAAAAACAACATGTGTGAAAGATCATCAGCCTTATCCTGATCATCCAGAGAGATTTGAGCGCTTTGAGCAGGTTCTGTGTGTTGAGAGACTGACTGGACGCTGTTACTGGGAAGTTGAATGGAGCGGCTGGAGTCATGTAGCAGTGTCATATAAAGGAATCAACAAGAAAGAAGAGACTGAGAGTCGGTTTGGACTCAATGAAAAGTCCTGGAATCTTTACTGTTGCGATAATATTTACTCTGTCTGGCATAAAAATAAGAGCACAAATATCCCTTCCCCTTCAGCCCTGTCTGATAGAGTAGGAGTGTATGTGGACGTGTCGGCCGGCTCTCTGTCCTTCTACAGCGTCTCTGACACACACACAATCACACACTTACACACATTCAACACCACATTCACTGAAACCCTCTATGCTGGATTTGGGCTTTATAATGATTCCTCAGTGTCTCTGTGTCAGATTTAACATAATCTGGTCAGAATTGTTTTTTTTTTTAATACCAAAGTCTGTCTGAATACTCAACTCTAATTGGCTGGAAGGTGTTTGATGCACATGTTGTTCCAGTCAGTTTAATCACATTCCATATTAATGCACTACTTTCAGTGCACAGAAAGAGATTGTTTCCCATTGCATGTTTAAGCAGTACATATGCCATTAATTCTAGCAACCATATTAACAGCTTATTATACTGTTCAATAACTGGCAGACGATTTTTAATGACTTTTACCGTAGATTTTGTAAAACACCCCACACCCGCCATGAACACCTCTCCACACAACCATTAACACCTCCAGCAACCCCCCTCTCCCCCACACCTGCATTGAAAATAAGTGAAGATGACGTGCGCCAGGTCTTCAGAGAGAACAAAAGAAGAAAAGCACCAGGACCAGACAGTGTGTCACCAGCCTGCCTTAAAACCTGTGCTGACCAGCTGGCCCCCATCTTCACAAAGATCTTCAACAGATCACTGTGCGAAGTCCCTTCATGCTTCAAATGCTCCACCATCATCCCCGTCCCAAAGAAACCCAAAATGACTGGACGTCTGTGGTCATGAAATCATTTGAAAGACTGGTTTTGGTTTATCTGAAGGCCTGCACTGGACCCTTACTGGACCCCCTGCAGTTTGCCTACAGAGCAAACAGGTCTGTGGATGATGCAGTCAGCATGGGACTGCACTTCATCCTGCAACATCTGGACAGACCAGGGACTTATGTGAGGATCCTGTTTGTAGACTTCAGCTCTGTAAACTGACACAGCTCTCCGTCCCCTCTTCCGTCTGTCAGTAGATCACCAGCTTCATGACAGACAGGCAGCAGGTAGTGAGGCTGGGAAAACTCTCATCCAGCACCCGTACGATCAGCACTGGAGCTCCTCGGTGCTGTGTTCTCTCCCCACTGCTCTTCTCCCTGTGCACGAACGACTGCACATCTAAAGACCCCTCCGTCAAGCTCCTGAAGTTTGCAGACGAAACCACACTGATTGGCCTCATTCAGGACAGTGACGAGTCTGCTTACAGACAGGAGGTCAAGGAGCTGGCTGTCTGGTGCAGTCTTAAAAACCTGGAACTTAACACGCTCAAAACAGTGGAGATGATCGTGGACTTCAGGAGAACCCCCCCCCCCCCACTCTCCCCCTACTCACCATCATGAACAGCACTGTGACAGTGGAGTCATTCAGGTTCCTAGGCACCACAATTTCTCAGGACCTGAAGTGGGACACTCAGGCCCAGCAGAGGTTGTGCTTCCTTCGCCAGCTGAAGAAGTTCAACCTGCCACAGGAGCTGCTGAAACAGTTCTACTCTGCCATCATTGAATCCATCCTCTGCACGTCAATAACTGTCTGGTTCAGCTCAGCAACCAAATCTGACCACAGAAGACTACGGACGGTAGTCCGGACTACTGATGGAATCATTGGTACAGCCCTCCTCTCTCTCAAAGAACTGTACTTATCCAGATTGAGCAAAAGGGCTGGAAAAATCACTCTGGACCCCTCACATCCAGCACACTCCCTCTTTGAACTGTTACCATCTGGTCGACGCTACAGAGCTCTGAGTACCAAAACGACCAGACACAGAAACAGTTTCTTCCCTCAGGCAATCCATCTCATGAACACTTGACATTAAACGTGGAACATACAACACCATTAAATAAAATTCATCACACACACATTTTTTTTATTTCAAATGTACACAGTCAGACCGTACACATAATTGTCTATATTCTATATTGTGTTTTTGCCATTTTGTACATTACCTATTTGTATATTGTTATTTCATTATCTGCGTCCTGTCACTGTCATTCTGTTGCACTGTGGAGCTTCTGTCACTATAACAAATTCCTTGTAAAGCTCATTCTGATTCTACCCACATTCGCAGTGCTGTGCAGTAGAACACTTTACTAGCCTATAACTGTAACCAAGGGTTCTTATTATAGATCCCATTTTATTAAAACTATTTTCTATTCTACATTGAACTTCTGATCTATCTTTTATCAGGGTTTCTGTGGGTCTGTGTTACGCACCAAGCTCGGAAATAATAATAAACTCTAAACAGGGCATAACCAAACTGGGTTGTGGTAATGGAGGAGATAACAAAACACATGACACAATACAGCAAATACCAAAGACACAAACCGTAACAGTCTGCGATGTGGTTTAATGTGACATGGTTTAATTTCTTCCCCATGACCATTTTGAAATAAACAACCCATTCCATGTGGTGTTTTGCGTCATTCCCATTCCACTCCTCACATGTGTTTTATGATAAAATGTGTTTTGGGGACTGGATAGAGTCGCTGGGTGACAGAGTGGTGTCATGTGGATTGAACACCACAACAACTTCAAGACCGAAATAAAGTCATGTAGTCTGAACAGCTCAGCAATCTGCAGACATTTAACGTCATGTAGTGTGAACTAGGGTTTAAGTGTAACATTTTGTAATACTTTTATTATTTATATTAAAATCAGTGTAATATTTGGGGTTAAAATACAGAAAACAATGTTAAATTCCAGTCCAAATAGGCAAAAAGGTATTTGGTGTCCGGAAAAAATATTATTCATATGTAATGCCATTGTTTAACCACTGGATTCCCATTTGGCCGTTTAGCGAATATACATGTATAGCTCTAGTCTGGAATGTGTCTGATCATAATTGCGTACGTATTTTTTTTATGGGAGTCCTCCTGGGCGCTGGCTCGTGGTCCCTCGCTGACAGATATTTGTAGGGCTGCGGGCTGGGCGACCCTTAACACGTTCGCTAGATTCTATAGCCTTTGTGTGGAACCGGTTTCCTCCTGTGTTCTCACCTTAAACGGGTAGAAGCACTGAGTGGCTCCGGTTTCAGGTCGGCTTGCTAAAAACTGCTCCAGAAAGTCTGTACTGTAGACCCTGTTGAGCTCCTCCATCCCCTCGGCAGCTGAACGTACCGGAGCGTCCGGCGCCAGGCCCTCACTCGATGAATCCGCGAGAACCGCTGGAGGGCTGGGGTCCATATGTAGAGACCTATTGGATCCCATATGTGTAAATTCCACGGTATAGCCTTAGAGCCCGTGTTTCCCGGCAGAATTCCTGCTAATTCCAAGAGGGTTACAATCACCTCCAATCTTCCATATGCACCTGAATATTGTCCATATGTGTATCTGCTTCTGAACCTCCTTCTGGTAGGTCGGAGATTCCGCAGCGTTCCTTTTCTAAGCTGAACGGGTACGTTTTCCCAGTGTTATCCAGTCCTACTGAGTGGGTAGTGCCATAGCAACAGTAACTGGTCTTCTTGTGGGAGCCCAAAAAATAGGGGCACAGGAGGCTTCCATGGGACACTGGAAGGGGCAGTATCCGTGGCCTTTTGGTAGGGATGCCCGTTGCCCGTCGCCACGGCTCCTGTACAACCGCTGAGCGGCCGGGCTCCGGCTCGGCTCCTCAGCGAAAAGCTGAATATGCGCTGCACCTGCTGCGTACTTATACTCACGCTGTGATCAGCGGCAGCTGAATGCAATAATTGCATGCCAATGTGCATTGGCTCGTATAGTTTACACTCGAAGTAGATTGGTCTCTCTAAGCGAGATCCCAATTCGTCGGCCCTCCGACGTAACCGAGACGTTTTTTTGCAGTAAACAAGCAAAGTTGTAAATGTGAACTGGTGGATCGACAGTAAGCTAATGCTAGTTGCATTAAAAAAATATGAACAATTAAGAAACTAAAATATATTTGTTTTTTTAATATATTAATTGAGTAAAAATAATTATTTAAATGAATATAGAAATTGATACATTTGACTCATCCCTTTTTATTAGAAAAAAGTTTAAAAGCTTTATCATTTTATAAAACTTTTTGTGAACTGAACTGTAAATCATGCTTTTTTCAATTAATGTACAGTTTAATATATTACTAAAGACATTGCCATGCTCATATGATATTTTTTTTGTTCATGCAGGTCTTACAAAGGTCTTGACATTGTTAGTGATGTTCCTCATTTGTTAGCCACTTTGTATAAAAGTGTCTGTTAAATGAATAAATGTAAATATATTTATATAATGGAGAGTAGGCTATAAGAGTATCCCTTTTATCAGTCAACGATAACCTTAAAATCATTTCTTAACATGCTTAAATGTTATGGGACATTTAATGGAAGCAAAGTTATTTCCAGGTTGCATTGTGACATTTAATCATCAAAGTCCAAAAACATAATAAAACAATTATATTAACTACATTAATCCACTAGAAAATATGTTGAAACAAGCCAAAAATAGCATATATGACATCACAAATCAATTTGAATAGTACATTGAGTTTAATGTATTGACATGTGATTCATATAGAAACGTTTTTAATGCAATAGTTACATGTATACATCAAAATAATTCTTTACCCTATAACAACTTTGTCAGGACCGTGAGCTCCGCTGAAAGCTTGCGAGTGTAATAGTACTCAGGTGGTAGATATTGTCAAGCATGTCACATTGCCTGTGTTTTTTTAGTAATTAAAACCAAATGCGTTCATCAGTGATTATATATCAAAGGCAGGGACATGTTTGTGTGCATTTTATTTTGTGGTTTCAACTGAATGAACGGAACTGAACGCTTGTCTGTGCATGAGCCGTCGTCACTGACAACAGAAGCACATTTCAGCATCAGATCATCTTTTATTTAACACAAATGTTTTCCCAGATTGATTTGGGTTGAATTTAAACTTAATGTCTAATTGAGTTTGTAAAATCTGTAAGCAGTAATGATGAAATATCTCTTATCCTGTCTCTGAAAAGCTCTGGATTTTTAAATATTCTTGCGAGCACTCATTTTAAGTGTCGTTGAGGAAACTAGGTGCAATGTTCAAAAATGTAAACATATCACAAACAGAGTGCAGGTAGTCAGTGTTGGGAAGGTCACTTTGGAAATGTAATAGGTTACAGATTACAAGTTACCCTACTTAAAATTTAATAAGTAGTGTAACTTTTCAATTATTTAAATTACAAATTTCTAATGTTTTCAACTGTTAATCATTTTCAAACATGTTAACCAGGCAGGGTTACCTTACAGTTGTGCTCAACACTGATTACTGTCAGGCTTTCCAAATCTTTCGCCACTTGAATTAAGATTATAATACATTCATTTTAAAGGAGACATTGGATGATAAATATCTTCATTTGCATGTAAATGTGTTTTAGCAGTTTGTGAACACAACCACCCTACAATGATAGAAATTCACTCCTTTTTTTAATACCCCAAAACTTAAAAAGTCTCAATTATCAAGCCATTTTGATTTTGGAGTTAATAACAAGCGCTCTCTTCCACCTTCAATACCACGACTGAGGTGAGACCCTTGAGCAAGGCACCGAACCCCTAACTGCTCCCCGGGTGCCGCAGCAATATGGCTGCCAACTGCTCCGGGTGTGTGTTCACGGTGTGTATGTGTATGTGTGTGTGTGTGTGTGTGTGTGTGTGTGTGTGTGTGTGTGTGTGTGTGTTTGTGTGTGCACTTGGATAAGTTGAATGCAGAGCACAAATTTCGAGTATGGGTCACCATACTTAGCCACACATCACTTCACTTTCACTAAATTAATTTATGCCTGGCTGCGCAAATCATTTTACTCCAGACTGTTTTCTGAGTGAGGGACAATTCAAGGCAGGTTTTGTTAAAAACTTCAAACTCAAGGATGGATCATTTCCACAGAAGAGAGAGGTTAGGTGAGCAGAGCTCATTAGCATGTAAAGAGATATAAAACGAGTCGCTGTGAACAGAGCTGTTTTTAACAAGGTAAAAAGGGTGTTGTTTTACACGACCACTGAGTCCATTTCAAGAAAACCCTAAAGAATTCTACCACCTTGTGTAAAATGGGCATCCAATGTCTCCTTTGAAGCACAGCCACCATACAATCAGACTTACTTTAAAATCATGCTGAGGATAAATACAGATTTAAAATCATAACAAGAAATAATTTAATAGCTATGATACTGTTTTTAAATTAAATCTTTGCATAGCTATGACAGGAAACACTGGATCTAACAATGCCTTACAAAAAAATAAAGCATAGCCTATACATAAACCCATGTAGGAAATATAAGAGTTATCGGATAAGCATGTTATAAACTTCTGAAACATTTGTTTTCATATTTTAGATCAGTCACTAGCTGCGTTTCCATCCACCTATTTGTATGCACATTTTGGAATATCGCATAAAAAATTGCTGGGTGGAAACGCCAAGATGGTCATGTGACTTCGCGCTATGAGATGGGATAACTTGACTAACCAGCGGACTGATCTCGTTCATAGCATGTTATGGTAATTCTGGAAAGCCTGAGTAAAGTCTGTCGTCAAAGTTTTTTTGTTTAATTGTCTTAGGCGACTGCGTTTCCAAACAGCAGGCATCCTCCTCCGAAAGTAATGACCGCATTTATTGTCTCGTTTGCTCGCTCTGAGGTGCACAAAATTTATGTAATTTTTCTAAATTATTAGACCTATATTCAGTGGTTTCTCCTATATTCTTAGTGATATTTAGTGCCACCGTTTACCAGGAAGTGACGATTTTGTTCTCTTTGACTCATTGGATGGAAACGGTGCTTTATTTGCATATGTTTTATGCGATATTCCAGTTTTGCGCATAAGTTTTAATTCAAATCTTTGGATGGAAACATAGCTACTGCAATTTCTGAAAGAAATCTGTTAAATCTGTATGTGTGAGTGCATGTGAAAAGAAAATCAGATGTAACCCCTTTGTAATCCTTAACATTTTCATAAGTAACTGTAATTTAATTACACATCTTTTCTCAGTAACTGTAACTGATTATAATTACTTTTATTTTGTAATTAAATTACGTAATTTAGTTACATGTAACTAGTTACTCCCCAACACTGCAGGTAGTTCATTGGGTGTCATATTGGCCCACCCCAATGTGTTTTATAGAGAATTGCAGAGAATCAAATGTTGATGTTCTATTGGTTAAAATGATGCCACCATCATGGAGATAAATATTTACTTTAGTTGATCTCTTGACCCTTTTACTAATTCAAAGTAATTTGTTTCTAAATAATCGCAGTGTTGTTTCACAGCAAATATCTGTGCGTTGCTGAATCAAACCTTGAAATAGCGGATTAGTTTACACTTTGTGTTTGTATCTCATGATGAATGAATATCATGAAGTGGTCTCTCTTTGGTTTATTGACAACACAACCCCAGATTATAATATACATCCCAGAGGAGATAAAAATTTAAATGAGATATTTACCATCTCCTTGACAGAAATTAGCATGAATATCAAATTGAGACTTTTACCTACATTTTCTGTTTAACACCTTAACACCTTCACATGTGTCTCCTATTAAGTTACAAAAAGACCTCTACATCAAACACTGTGCTCTGATTTTTCTCCTCATCCAGAGACATTTGCTTCCATTGCTACATATGGCACAGATGCATCTCAGACAGCACGAGTTTCTCCTTCTGTTCTCCTCCTACATTTTCTCTCCCCTTAGTGTGATGTCCACGAAGGTGAAAAAAGCAAGGAGCAACGTCTGAACAATAAAATGCCCCTATAATGGAGTCATGAAAGAGATTATAGCAAGACAAAAGAGATATCCCATGTTTCTCACACCGCAATCTCGTTTTGACTGCTATTCTCTCAAAACGTTCTTATGTCCCATTTGTGTCTACTTTAATTTCTCTTAAGTAATTTTAAGAAAAATACCTTTTTTGTTAAAACGAAGATGAAATGTGAGTAAGGATCTCCATTCAGTCTCTTGAGCCTTTTATGAAAAGCAACTTACAATTATTGCTGGGAAAAAAGGCGTCTGTTAAATGGATACATGTATAAAAAAAAAAAAAAACATCCTTTTGAATATTCCACTGTGTGTGATTTTTCTGTTGCCTTTATACAATATGATGTTAAATCGGTAACAGAGACACTGAGGAACCATTATAAAGCCCAAATCCAGCATAGAGGGGTTCAGTGAATGTGGTGTTGAATGTGTGTAAGTGTGTGAGTGTGTGTGTGTCAGAGATGCTGTAGAAGGACAGAGTGCCGGCCGACACGTCCACATACACTCCTGCTCTATTAGACAGCGGTGATGAGGGAGGAATGTTTATGTTATTATTTTTGTGCCAGGCACAATAAATCGTTTCACAACAGTAAAGATTCCAGGAATTCTCATTGAGTCCAAACCGACTCTCAGTCCCTTCTTTCTTGTTGATTCCTTTATATGACACTGCTACATGACTCCAGCCGCTCCATTCAACTTCCCAGTAACAGCGTCCAGTCAGTCTCTCAACACACAGAACCTGCTCATGGTGAATAAATCTCTCTGGATGATCAGGATAAGGCTGATGATCTTTCACACAAGTTGTTTTTTTCTTCCCTTCATAGAAAATGAGACGAGTGTGTGCTGTGTTTGGATCCAGTGTGAGATCAATGGCATCTGAACACAAGAAGAGAAGTCAGAATATCTATGGCACCATTAAATATATGTATCGGTGTGTTCGTGAGAGAGGACTTACATTTTTTCAGTCCTGGAACATTCCTGAAATGTCCTCCATGGTCCAAACTGAACAGAGACAGAAATATACACACAAACAAATAATGTTCAACAGACTGAAAACTAATGTCTATTGAAACAGTTTCACTGTTTTGCAAAACATAAAGTAGTGCCGTGTTTTGAGGAAAAATTATTCAAATCTGAATTTGAACCTGATAAAGGTGTTAAAAGTGTACCGCGATTAGTGATTAATTTAGGTCATTAAACGCTTGACATTAAACCGAGTTCTCTAGCTTTAAGGCCGTTTCACACTGAGTGCGAGGTGAAAAGTTGAGGCGAATCGCTGCTTTCATAATATTCTGAGGTGTGTTATTAGTCAGTCACAATATTCTGAGGTTTGTAGTTCCCCGATAACATCAATTGTCATTAACAACAGTGAAAAACACAGCGTTCATCCGGGTATTTAACACCATCACTTCTTTCACATCTCTCATATCACACCACCGTAAACTCTATTGTTTCATTTGTTTCATTCAAACACAGTTTTATCATCTTGTGCCTCAGATATTTACGTTTTTACTGTAAAAGAAACTAGGGACTTATTAATAGAATTAATATTAAGAATCAGTATTAATATGAATCAACAATGAGCAGATGAGTTGTGATCTGTGTCTCAGGCTGGTGACGTAACTTCCAATGTGGCATGCCCAGGACTGTTGTACACGCACCAGTCCCTTTCAATTCAGGTTTATTTTTATAGCGCTTTTCATGATACAAACTGTTGCAAAGCAGCTTCACAGAAAAAAAAAAGTTTCTACATTATATTTAGGAGTAGCTTATCAGTGGTGATCAAGTTGATGTCTATATGGCAGAAATGTACAGTAAAAATCACGCTACTTAATTACTTAATTACATATATTTAAACAGATGGTCAGCAATATTGGCATCAATGATTATATGTTGTGATCAAACTTATCACAAACGAGTGAACTAGCCCACATACTTGAGTATCTGCAGTTTATAGTTTGGATCCTGCAGTTTGTGTTTGAGCAGCTGGACTCCTGATGGTCCTGGGTGATTGTAGCTCAGATCCAGCTCTCTCAGGTGTGAGGGGTTTGAACTCAGAGCTGAAGACAAATAACCACAGCCTTCCTCTGTCACCATACAGCCTGACAACCTACAGAGAGAATAGGTTTGGATTGTTCAGGATTTTTCCCTTTTTGGAGTTTGACAGCCACTGTTTATTCATGTAGTTTTGTATGTTTAGAGGCGTTATATATATGATGTGTATATTAGAGGTCAATTGATGTATCGGTTTTACCAATTAATTGGCACCGATAGTTGATTTCCAGAATTATCTACTACCGGCAAAAATCCATGCTAACAGTTTTTCCGGGTTGCGTCCATTGCTGGAGCGGCTGAGAAGGTCTGCTGCCATTATGCAGTATGAGAGCGGCCTCTAGAGGTGGAAATCACTGACACCTCATGTTGTTTGTTTTGACAAAAAAAATCCTATAAAAACTATACAATACTGCACTTTCAGAATGAAAACATCTTGGCCATGTTTTTATATTATATTATAGCATATTTATATGATATTATATAGCATACTTATATTATAGCATAGCACAAAGGAAGGGCAGAGGTGTGGCCGAAGCACATGTTTGTTTTGGTCTGAGATGCTTGTGCTCCTGTGCGATATCTAGTGGTTTAAAATCATATTTAGCACCCTTAAAAAGCAGCTTGGACAAAATTACTCCTTTTGAATTGCACAGAAGAAATTACTTAGTCATACAGGTCTAGTACTTCATGAGGGTGAGTAAATAACACAACTTTCATTTTTTGGGAGCATTATTGAAATTCAGGCCAAAGTATTACCAATCTGTACAACTCCTTTATATTTGTGTCTTTTAAGATACTCCAAAGTGACTTGCATTGCAATGAAGTCACACATTTGATCAGTTCATGAGTTCGCTGGGAGCAGAAAACTTGATTTTGACTTTGCAAGCACCATGCTCTGCTGTTTGAGCTATAGGTAGGCTTAGCTTCCAGAGTATCAGGACTCTGCTGGAAAATAGACATGGAAAAATTTTACTGTTACATACCTCAGTATCTGCAGCTGACAGTTTGGACTCTTCAGTCCATCAGAGAGCAGCTTCACTCCTGAATCCTGCAGGTCATTGTTACTCAGATCCAGCTCTCTCAGGACACAGTTTGAGGATTGTAGAGCTGAAGCCACAATTTCACATGACTGACTAGTGAGATTACAGCTGGACAATCTGAATGAGTCAAATACAAGTTTCAGTGAGTGTAGTGCATAACTATGTAATAACTATGTATATAATGCAAAATGTAACAAAATTGGTTGAAAAAATGAAAAGGCGAAACAAAGTGGTGCCACTGAATACAACATTTAAAAATTATATGGTCTATATCAGTGGTGGCCAACTTGTAGATCGCAATCACAATCCCTTTCAGTTGAGCACAAGTTGATTTGGCAAAATTCTTAAAAGGGATTTTAAATAGGGGTGTGAGCTACATTTTCTATCAGTTGCAGTTCTTGTGCAACCATCTCAACACACTTATAAAATCTTGCCAGTTAAACTTTATATTGCTCACTGTTCTGACATATACTTTTTTGAGCATGTACACAGTGTGAGTTTTCACATCGTATTGTACTTAAACTGTCAAATACACACAAGGTTTATACTTGTTTAACACAGTCATTTATATCTTGAGTGAATGTAAACAGTTCGGATCTGTCAGTATATTAGATCCGTGCCGTGAATTCAGTATTAAAGTGACAGCCGCCTAATAACCTTAAACTTTACTCATAAAATTACTTTTTGTCTCATTTATATTTAATCAAACAAAATACAGACAAAATAACTTACTGCTGTTGACTAAATAACTTCAGTAGCTTTAAAAATAGTCAGTTTATATTTAATTAATGCAGTGAAGTCTATGTCGTGTTTTATTTGTACATGTTTATTCAGATTATTACTTGTTAAATGTACCTAATGTAGCTGAAAATATTAAAGCATTTGTATCAGGGTTCTTTCACCTTTTCAAAAGTCAAATTCAAGCATTTTCAAGCTTTTTCAGTGCAGTTACATGTTTACACACATACTTTAGTTTAACACTTTAAATCAGATGTTATTGTGCTGTTAAAAACAACTTCCAGTGGACGTTCTGTGTTTGTTTTTCTCCACCTGTGCTCTGTGACTTAGTTTTGTCCCTTGTCTTATTTCTTCATTTGTTTGATTCACCTGTGTTTGTTAATTATCCCTTGTTTAGTTCAGTATTTGTAGTGTTGTCTGCCCTAGATTCCCTTGTCTGGTGTTAAAGTCAGTTTGTGTCTCCTGCCTGCCCTACGTTCCCTGCTTTTTTGTTTATTAAAGATTGTGAAGTTGAAGCTCCTCGCTTCCCCACTGCAGCAGCGTGATAGAACACCAGACCAACAAAGTATGAAATGGGCTGAGGACTTCCTTTGGAACATCCAGCAGGATGGACGGCCTTTGGAGCAATATGTGGAGGAGTTCTTGGGTGTTGTACATCTAGTGAGCTGGAGCGATCACATGGTTAATGCCTGCTTCCGAATGGGACTTGATGATGATAGTTTGTTTCAAATCCTGTCTCCTGACAATTGTTATAGACCTGTAGCAGACTTTATTAATTATGTCCTCAATTCCTTATTGATGTGAAGGATAGTCTGTTTCCATTTGGAAGCAAGTGGTTGCTTGAGCTCACCATCTACAAGCACCTTCCATAAACTGTTTCTAAGAGCCCGCTCCCTCCTTTCATCCCGGCATTTACATCTGTCCGGTCGGCGATCCACCTGCCTCCACCTGCCTCCTTCCGTATCCAGCTCCAAGATACGTTCCAGTCCTCAGTCCAGATACAGCTGCCATTCACAGTCTGGCCTGCTGGCTACTCCACTCCCAAGGCCTAGGATGACAGCAGCATCTCCTTCACCTCTGCCCACAAAAGGAGAATGAGGAGAAAAATACTGTGGGCTCTAACCCTGACCAGAGTCGAGAGAGGGCTCCTGTCCCCCCGTCCACCCCGGAGAGGGCTCCTGTTCCCACGTCCAGCCCAGAGAGAGCTCATGTCCCCACGTCCGGCCCAGAGATGTTGGCCTAGACACCACAACATCCCGTTCTGCCAATCCTGAATCAAGCCAATACGCAGCTGATCTGCCAGAATCTAGTCACATCTCGGCTGATCTGCCAGAGTCTAGCCACGTCATGGCTGATCTTCCAGAATTTCGTCACATCTCAGCTGATCTGCCAGAGTCTAGCCACGTCATGGCTGATCTTCCAGAATCTCGTCACATTACAGCTGATCACCCAGAGTCTTGTCACGTCTCAGCTGATCAACCAGAGCCTCGTCACGTCTCAGCTGATCAACCAGAGCCTCATCACATCTTGTCCGATCTTCCAGAGCCCGCTCCGTTCCAGGAGCTCACAGAGTCCGCTCCAGACCCCGCTCCGTTCCAGGAGCTCACAGAGTCCGCTAAAGAGCCCGTTCAGTTCCAGGAGCTCACAGAGTCCGCTCCAGAGCCCGTTCCGTTCCAGGAGCTCCCAGAGTCCGCTCCAGAGCCCGTTCCATTCCAGGAGCTCCCAGAGTCAGCGCCTTCCGAGCGCCCCCTAGAGTTGGTCCCGTTCAGCTCTCCTTCGTCTCTGCTGGTCCCGCCCAGCTCACCTTCGTCTCTGCTGGTTCCATCCAGCTCATCTTCGTCTCCGCTGGTTCTGTCCAGTTCAGTGCTTCCAGAGCGCCCCCTGATGTTCGCGCCTCCAGAGCACCCCCTAACGTCCGCTCTCCAGAGCGCCCCCCCGAGGTTGTGGATTTCCCCAAGAATATATTTTTTTTGGGGGGGGGGGGGCTTTTGGGGGGGCCGTCCGAGTCCCCGGATCTACCATGGCCGCCTGAATTCCCTGCCTCGGTCCTTGAGACCATATATTCTTTCTCTGTCTTTTGTGTCTCAGTGTCTCCTAGGTCCCAGTCTCTGCCATGGGTCTCTGCCCCGCCCTGGAGGGCGCCTGCCCCATCAGCTCCGCACTGGTGGGCCCCTGCGCCGTCGTGGAGGTCTCCTACCCTGTCTGCTCCACATTGGTGGGTCTCTGCTCTGTCTGCTCCGCCGTGGAGGTCTTCTGCCCTGTCTACTCCGCCCTGGTGGGCTCCGGTCACGTCTGCTCCGGCCTGGTCTGCTCCGCCCTGATGGACTCCGGCCTCGTCTGCTCCGCCCTGGTGGGCTCCTGTCTCGTCTGCTCTGCCCTGGTGGGCTCCTGTCTCGTCTGCTCCGCCCTGGTAGGCTCCTGTCTCGTCTGCTCCACCCTGGTGGGCTCCTGTCTCGTCTGCTCCGCCCTGGTAGGCTCCTGTCTCGTCTGCTCCGCCCTGATGGGCTCCTGTTTCGTCTGCTCCGCCCTGGTGGGTTCCTGTCTCGTCTGCTCCGCCCTGGTAGGCTCCTGTCTCGTCTGCTCCACCCTGGTGGGCCCCTGTCTCGTCTGCTCCGCCCTGGTGGGCTCCTGTCTAGTCTGCTCCGCCCTGGTGGGCTCCTGTCTCGTCTGCTCCGCCTTGGTACTCTGCTTTACCTCGGTTCCTGGTCTCATCAGCGTCTGGAAGCCGCTCCTTGGGGGGGGGGGGGGGGGGGTACAGTACCAATGTACTGAACACACAACTGTCACCAATCACACATTGCACTGATCACACAGCTGAATTCCATCAGACATGCTTTATAAGCTTTGGACTTCCTCTCTCTCATCGCAGAGTATTGTTTTGCCACTACCAGCATCTCTGAGCGTTTCCCCTGTGTTTGTTTCCCTGTTGACTACCTGGACTGTTTTACTCATCTGACAGTTTGCTGCCTGCCTTTTTGACCCTGCCTGTCTTTTGGTTATTCTCTCTGTCTGCTGCCTGCCCCGACCATTGCATTGTCCCTGTTTACATATCATCCTTGCCTACGTTACTCTTGTTACCGTTGACTGAACTTTGCCTGTCTGACCTCCCCTTTTGTGTTAATAAAGCTGCACCTGGATCTCAGCTTCACTGACCCATCATCACAGAACGAGTAAGCAAAATTATTTTCACATAATTTTGACATGAATATTCTAGCCTACAAGACTGATTACTCAAAAGTCTTATTCAGAACTATTCAGTATTTGTTTTATGGCCTTATTTCAGCTATGTTTTCCCCACAAAACTTACCAATCACACATAATCTTTTTTTTTCAAAAAAATGCAAACATATACATTAATCTTGCTCACATATTATTGTAGCACAGTTTGTGCTGAACACAAAAAATACAATGTTATAAGTAGCTGAAATAAGCACAAATATCAGGACAAACATCTCAAGGGCCCCCAAATCACTTCAGACCCCATAGGATTAATGTAATTGTGTGTCTCCATGTTCCCTGATTTTTGGTTTATTAAAGATTGGGAAGTTGAAGCTCCTTCATCTCCGTGCTGCTCGCTTCCCCACTGCAGCATTGTGACACCATCATATAGAATATAAATTATTAAATAACAAAAAAACTAAACTAATTTAAGGTTAAGGGTAACATATTAAACAATAAAATGACTGCAAAAACATTTGCATTTGTAAACACCTGTTTTTCCACAGGCAGAAAATGTTTTAAAAAGTGACAAACCTCACATTTAAATTTTGTATTTATTTACTTTTTCTAAGAAAAGGGATGAGTCCAAAGTATAAATAATTATTTTAATTTAAAACATATTTTTCTTAAGTCTTACACATCTTACATTTTTATATTTGGAAGGCACATTAGTTTTTTGGTCTGAACAAAAACAGTAGACGCGCTTATTGAAAATATACTGCAGGCCATACATTTTTTGTGCATATGATCCTATGATCAAAAATGCTGGCACTGGCTGAAAACGTTTGTACATAATACGCTAGGGATGAAATAGATAAGATACATTTATTATTATTATGACTGTGTAGAATTGGTAGAATATTTGGTTGCCTCTTGTCAACCCAATGAACAATTATAATATAACATTTCTAAATACCTTTAAAATAAACTTGCATCTGATTGCCAAGTTATGTAAACACATTAAGTCACTTCAATAAATATACAAGAAGAAAACACTCACAGAGCTTTTCTGCAGTTGATCACAGCTGGTATCAGTCTTCTTCTCCCCTTATCTGATGAGTTGTATTTCTTGAGGTCCAGCTCATCCAGCGGCTCCTCAGACATCTGAAGCATGTAGGCGATTGTTGAGCAGTGAGCAGGAGAGAGTTTCTTCTCTGAGTGTTTGTCTGATTTCACAAACTCCTGAATCTCTCTGGACAGAGTCTGATCTTTCACTTCCAGCAGACAGAGGAACAGATTGATGGATCTTTCAGTGGAGAGTCCATGTTCATCTTTGATCTTGTCTTTAATGTACTGTGTGGTTCTCCTGATGCTCTCTGAGCTGTTCTCTGTGTGTGTCAGTAGATCCTGTAAGAGTCTCTGATTGGACTCCAGTGAGACGCCCAGCAGGAACCGCAGGAACAGATCCAGCTCTCCATTTTTACTTTGTAGAGCTGCATCTATTGCTGCTTTAACCATGTTATGCAGTGTAATAAAATGTAGTGCTTTCATTGTAGTATAAAATTGGTAGTGAATAGCATAGAAAGCAGCGAGAAACTCTTGAACGCTCAAATGAATGAAGCTGTAGACTTTCCTCTGATGAATCACAGATTCCTCTTTAAAGATCTCACTGCAAATCCCAGAATACACCGAGGCGTCAGTGACGTCTATGCTGCTCTCAATCAGGTCCTCCTCATAGAACATCACATTGCCCTTCATCAGCTGTTTGAAAGCCACTTCAGCAAGTTTCACAATCACTTCTCTGTTGGACTGCAGGAGTTTCTCTGGATCTCTCTCTTCATACTTCTGGTTCCTCGTGTTGATCTGAATCAGTAGGAAGTGGATGTACATTTCAGTCAGAGTTTGAGGGATTTCTGCACTCAGATCTTCTTCCAGGAGCTTCTGAAGCACAGTGGATGAGATCCAGCAGAAGACGGGGATGTGGCACATGATGTGGAGGCTTCTTGCTCTTCTGATGTGTGAGATGATTCTGCTGGCTTGATGCTGGTCACTGATTCTCTTCCTGAAATATTCCTCCTTCTGAGGATCATTGAATCCCTGAATTTCCGTCAGACGTTTGATGTATTTGGAGGGGATCTGATTGGCTGCTGCTGGTCTGGAGGTGATCCAGATGAGAGCAGAGGGAAGCAGATCTCCTTTCATGAGGTTTGTCATCAACACATCCACTGATGAAGTCTCAGTCACATCACAAACTTTCTGATCATCTGAAAACATCAGTGTGATTCTGCTTTCATCCAGACCATCAAAGATGAACACAACTTTACACTCCTCATAAATCTTTGAGTCCAGATCTTGAAGTTCAGGATGAAAGTCCAGCAGAAGTCTGTGAAGACTGTACTGATGATCTCGGATCAAGTTCAGCTCTCGAAATGGAAGCACCAACATTAAATCTACGTCCTGATTGTCTTTTCCCTCGGCCCAGTCCAGAATGAACTTCTGCACAGAGACGGTTTTTCCGATTCCAGCGATGCCTTTAGTAAGAACAGTCTTGATCTGGTCTTTCTCCTCAGATCCTGGTTTAGGCGAGGCTTTAAAGATGTCATTGCAGTAGATTAGAGTGTCTTGTGAGTGTTGTGTTCTGGCTGTTTTCTCCATCTGTAAAACCTCATGTTCTTCATTCACTCCTTCACTCTCTCCCTCTATGATGTAGAGCTGTGTGTAGATCCTGTTCAGGAGGCTTTCATTCTCCTGGAGTTTCAGTCCCTCAAATAATCTCTCATACTTGTTCTTCATGCTGGTTTTGAGCTGGTCTTTGACTCTCTGTAGTTCATCATTCACTGGTTTCTGTAGGTCTCTAGTTTCCTCCTGCTGGGATTTTTGAGTGTAATATTGAACAGAATCAGCAGAACTGGATCTTTCCATAGTTTTGTATGTTTGTAGAACAGGATGTGTTCTAGATCTCTTCCTGCACTGGGGACAGTCAAAGTTTTCTGATGGTCTGGACTGATCCCAGTAAAGGCTGGCTCACTGTCTACAGAAACTGTATCCACAGAACCTGTTTACACACTCCACATCTAGACTGATTGTGGTGTAGGTTATCCTTTCCACCACTGCAGAGACAGAGCAAATACATCACCTTACAACTTTAGACAATATAATCTGTTACTCTTCACAGATATACAGTGGAAATAAAATTCTACACACCCCTGTTAAAACTTATAAAGGTTTTTGTGATATAAAAATGAAACAAAAAGTATGTCAGAAATTTTGCACAATTCACATGTTCATATTATCTTTGAATGGAATAAATAACAAACATATTTGGCAAACTGGGCATACCCCAAGCAATATAACTCACACCAAACCTGTATTGGAGATCTTTTTTTGAGTTCTGAACAGCAGATTAAACCAAATAAATGGATGAATATAGCATTGAGCGTGTAGGCTCTATTAGTCGAGAGGTAACTGAGGCAGAGGATAGAAGTGCATTTGCTAAATAAATGAATGGATAAATGCTGTCTGGTGTTGGAGAATACAGGTTGAGATTTTTGAATGCCTTTAATGAGGAGCGAGGTCTGGGAAATAATAATAATACCCTAAAGAAACATGACAATAAATCCATTTGTGACAATATATGGTATATCTTTGCTTTTCTAATCTATACATCTCAGGTATTTTCATGAGAATAAAGTATATTTATAATGCCGAATGCTAATTGACACAATGCTTACCACTGAATAGATTACTATAAAATAATGTATAACTGCTACCTTAATCTGTGATAGGAAGCCACGTTAGATCACAAAATATTTGTTTATTTTTTTGAAGTTCAATTCAGAAGTCCTGTGGTGTTACAAACACACTTGTTTTTATTACTAATATTCCATAATGCGGTTCAATTAAAACAATCACTTTTAGATGAAGTATGTCACACTGCTGACATATCTTGAAATGTCACAACTAATACACATATAAGTTATGTGAATTTTTCCCCCAACCCAGGCTCACTATAAATATAATATGAAAAAATTGTGAAATTATGTATTATAAAAAGGTTCAGGAGGAGCACGATCAGATAATCAACCAATTTGGCACAGTCAATATTTGCTATTCATAATCTGACGTGTCATGCTGTATATTTCTGTCACGGTGCACACACGAGGGAGGAACAGGAACACGCAGACGAGGATATAAACTCAAATGATAATATTTAATAACACATCAAGGCAGGACAAGGCAGTACTCACAAACAGGATACACCGGGAATAACAAGTAGACCAGACAACATCAAACTGAACAGGCATGAACTAATATACACAGGTAAATCATAGATAATTAGACAAACACGGCTGGACATGAATTAACTAATAATGACATTAAACAAGGACAGGAAACAAACCAAATAAGGAAACATGAGGTGGGGACACATGACACACACGACAGAGGACTGACATAACTCCCCCCTCCCGAAAGGCTCGTCCCGAGCCTTAACAGTTCCCTCAGGGAGGGGGGGTGGGCGCTCTGGAGGCCCCTCAGGACAGACACAGACAGGAACGCAGGACGGGGACCTCCAGAGCAGAACAGACAGACAGGGACCATGGCGGAGCTGGGAACTCTGGAAGCCATGGCGGTGCAGGGAGCTCTGAAGGCCATGGTGGAGCTGGGAGCTCTGGGGACCATGGCGGAGCTGGGAGCTCTGGGGCCCATGGCAGATGGTCTTCAGGGCAGATGGTCTTCGGGGCCCTTGGCCTCGACCCCCTCGGCCCGGCCCCTACAGCCGGAACCCTACTACCCCCCCCCAAAATTTCCATGGGGAAGTGAGGGGGTATCAGGAGCCCTCCGGGGCTAAACAGACAGGACAAAACATGACAGGACAGCCATCCAGGGCCAGACAGACAGGACACGATGACAGGACAGCCCTCCAGGGCCAGACAGACAGGACACGATGACAGGAAAGCCCTCCAGGGCCCGACAGACAAGACATCCCACAGGAACCAGAAGCCCTCCAGGGCTAGCTCGGAGGCTGAGGCTTCCTCTGGGCATGACCAGGATTCAGGGGCCCTCACAGGGTCCCTCAGCGACCGCCTCCACTTCAGCAACAAGGGGGCAGGCGGCTAGAATGGCCTCCATGGCCACAACACGAGGAGCCGCCTGCCCCAGACGAGTCTCCATGGACAAGACAAGGTAGTTAAAATGTTCCTGTGGGCACGACAAAACAGACACACGGCACTCCTGGCCGTGACATGTGGACTTGATCCACGGGGCTAGGGATAGCGGCGGCCAGCGGGCATCAATCAACGCCGATCCAGTGGGCTTGAGTCAGCGGCAATCCGGCGGGCTTGAGTCAGCGGCAATCCGGCGGGCTTTGAGACAGAGGCGGGCCGGCGGGCATTGAGTCAGAGGCGGGCCGGCGGGCATTGAGTCAGAGGCGATCCGGTGGCGTGATCTCCCGCGAACGGCGCGCCTGGGGGAGCGGCAACCCGGGAACTAGACAAGCTGCCGGCGGGCTTGGGAGAGCCACCGCCGGCGACGAATATCTCCCGCGATCGGCGGGCATGAGGGCTCGCGGCCGTGGACTCGCGGCACTCGCGGCGATCCCGCCGAACTCCCACGCCGACTTGCAGTGGGCTATGGCGGGAATGACGAGCGGCGACTTCCATGCCGCGGGACAGACATACAAAAACACTGGAACAAAATAAAAACTTTTCAAAACGGAAAACAAAACGGGGTGAATGGGCGCCGCTTACGGTTATGGTCTGGTCTTCTGTCACGGTGCACACACGAGGGAGGAACAGGAACACGCAGACGAGGATATAAACTCAAACGATAATATTTAATAAGGCATCAAGGCAGGACATGACAGGACAAGGTAGTACTCACAAACAGGATACACCGGGAATAACAAGTAGACCAGACCCATCAAACTGAACAGGCATGAACTAATATACACAGGTAAATCATAGATAATTAGACAAACACGGCTGGACATGAATTAACTAATAATGACATTAAACAAGGACAGGAAACAAACCAAATAAGGAAACATGAGGTGGGGACACATGACACACATGACAGAGGACTGACAATTCCTAAATCCTACCTTATTGTTATTCACAAGTTCACCTTTACACCCAATCTGATGGCAAATAGTAAGCATATTTTGGCGTGCTGTCCTGGGGGAGGGCTCCGAACCCAGAGAACTCCCCTTATCCCTAAGATGGGATAAAATATATTAGGAGTGAAGAGTTGGGGGGGAGGACGAATGCCGGAAAACTTTTGTAGGACAGAGGTATGTAGGCTTCATATTTATAGGATCGCGCTAGTTAGGATGTTTAGCACTTTCAAAAATTATTTCTTCCAAATATTGCCGAAGCTGATTCAAATTAAGAATTTTACTGAGATGACTGAGAGCAAGGTAATGTGACTAGTGATCGACCGATATTGATTTTTTATTACCGATTATTTGTACGTTTATGTACCCGATAACCGATATGCAGAACCGATATTTATTTACTGTTATGAAGTAAATAAATAACAGAGTGAAGTAAGTCCATTCTTCGCTTTGGTTTTTCCTCCTTTCAGTCATCTTAACAACAACAAAATTTTATCTTAAAATTACAACAATAAAAACATTTTATTTATAACAAAGCATCATCAGCAACACTGATCAGCAAAATAATGTCTAATGTGTTCAAATGGAGATAATAAAGGGCAGGAGTCTTATCAACTTCATTTTAAACTACAGTTTTAGGTTTATAATCTGTTTAATAGACTAAAGAGTGAAGAATAATTCACTGAATAATATTCTCTGGAATATTGAAATAAGCTATAACAAACAAAACATCGTATTTTATTGCATTTCTTAACTGTTTTATCAGAATTATTAAAATGTTTTTGTCTAGATTATGAAAACTGCTGACAGCGCGGTTTATCTATTTACACAGAACTATACTCAAACTGTGATCGCTTGTGGAGATAATAAATCATTAATTTAAGTCAAGTCAAGTCAAGTCACCTTTATTTATATAGCGCCTTTAACAATACAAATTGTAACAAAGCACTGCACAATATCAAAATAGGCAAATTTTGTCAATAATGTAAAATGACAGGATTTAACACTCAATTATCTGCTGAATGCATTTCATTATTGATAATTTCATTATTCATAATTTAGATAGAGATGTATTTATTTAGATGTTTATTGGTGAAATAATGGTTCTATAGTAAATGTTAATATAATTTAGCGTGTTTCAAACTAGTGAATCTTGTATAAAGTTACATGCGGTGGCCGTGCTGAGCTTCTCCTGAGTGAACACTGCTCCGGGTGTGTGTGTGTGTGTGTGTGTGTGTGTGTGTGTGTGTGTCCACTGCTCCAGGTGTGTGTGTACTTGGATGGGTTAAATACAGAGAACACATTTCACTGCTGGTTATACTCTGTATAATTGATAAAAAAAAATATAAAAAATATCGGTTATCGTTTTTTTTTCAAAACCAATAACCGATTATGGTAAAATGCTTAAATATCGGGAAAAATATCGGTAAACCGATATATCGGTCGATCTCTAAATGTGACTCAACTTAACCATTTCAGTGCATTTTTAGGTATGTCTATGTTTTGAAAACAAGACATTGTTCTTTAAATAAATCAAGTATCAGCTGTATACAAAGTGACCAACATTTGGTTTTCGACTTAAGGTTGATGATAGTGGATTTTACCGATACTGATAGCTAGGTTGGACCACACTGGCTGATCCCGATTAATCAACCGATCATTTTTTAAATGGATACTGAATGGAAGCTAAAATACTGCTCTACTATTTAAAAAAACTGTACTGAACCATTCTTTGAAAATGAATAAAAATATGAAGCATATGGCG